>VXBW01003290.1:1477-19199 GCA_013400375.1 Thinocorus orbignyianus | reverse complement strand
AAAAAAAAAAAAGAAACCCCCCCCCCCAAAAAAAAAACAAAAAGAAGACCAGGAACCATTTATCTCCAATCATTTATCTAGAACAAAAGACATCTGCCCCCCACATATGTACAGGCAATTTTTAGGATGTCACTCATTCACTTTCCACCTGGTCCAGGTTTCTTATGAAAATGGATATTTTTCTGGATCAGCATTTCCCTGCCCACTCTATATTTTCACTGAGCATGGAAAGTCCATTCTACAAAGTGCGAACAAATTTTCTTCTGCAATTCTCTGAAGTTCATTATGGAACTTGGAAATAAGGAGTAGTTAATATCAACATTTTCTAAAAAATAAAAATGAGTAATGAAAAGCTTTATCCATGATTCTAACTGTGATTATCAGTGCAAGCAAACAGTTAAAGCTGTGACAAATTCTCAGCTATTGTAAGTTCTCATTCATTTATTTAGCAAAATTTAGTCAAATGGGAATGGACTAATCCAGGTTAGTTATAAAGTCTGCTACTCGGCAAAACCTATCTGTCTGCCAGGAAATTTATGACTGGGAAATTCTTTTCAATATTCAGAGGGCATAAAGACTAGGGCACATGTCATCATCCACCCAACTGATTCAGAGATCTGTGGAGTTGAAGTGATGCACAGCTATAGCCGTAGACTGTTATATGCATCACCATAAAGCAGCCAAGGATGCTTTGCAGGGAATCTGTGGTACAGTTTGTGCATGGTTCTTGTAGTTATTCCAAGCTATCATTTGAATCATGCTGCCTCTTAAATTGAGATTATTAACCTCTGTTCTCCTCACTGTGAGAGAATCTGATTTTGAGGAGAACACGACTACAGTTTGGACAACAACCCAGGATCCCAAACCTCCTATAAGAGGGCAGATTGTCTCTGATCTTGACAGGAGCTTTCTGTGTTTGATTTATTTAGCTTCCAAAAAAAGACAGGAAATTCTTTTAAGGCACTGTGGGGTTATTTATCCAAAGACTGCTACAGGGAAATTGTATGATTCATGTATTGCAACCAGCAGCATTTGGTTGAATGGGATTTATCAACAAAATTCAAATATATTCTACAGGTAAAAATGCACTGCTACTATAAGATAACATATGAAGTGTTATGCCAAGATACTGAATCTCTTAATTTACTGGAATGCTGGGTTCTAAGGAATAACTAATAATTATTCTGTCCAAGTGGTAGAAGGATTTGATGAAAGCTGCTGTGATATGACCAAAACAGTCAGCAAAAGCCAGTATAGTGCCCTCCAAGTTGTCGCTTCTGCTAAAGGCATGTAATCCCGCCCATATCTTTAAGCGGTTGCTGAAAACAACAAAACGGCATCTTTGAACATATATAATACAAAACTAGAATTGGGAAATTCAAAGTTAACTTGGGACAAAGTACTATTTGCATAGACTGTACTGAGTTGCCCTATTGATGTGTTCTGGTTAATAGTTTTGCCAGAGTTCAAAGCTGGCAAAAGATACTTTTTTTCAAGCAGAACTCTAACAGATACTTGGAATGGGCAACTGCCTTTGGTGCTGAGGGACAATGTGCCTGGGAAATTAGATCCTCTGATTATTAGGGTAAGCACGACCACCTGTTCTGCCTCCAGTCATGTGAAGGTGGCATGGCTTAGGGCACCCCACGAGGTAGGAAGCACAGAAGACAGTCAATATCAGCTGTGGTGATGCTTTTTCCTAATAGCACTGCTGGTGAATTAACTGTACTGAAATGAGAAGTGGGGAGGGGGAAGCGTTTTGTGCAGGCCACTGAGGATGAGGGAGGGGGTTCTGTGTCCGCCAGTGACAGACTTTGCTGGATTTCTAAATAGTACTGAAACCAAGACAAACACTTATATCCAGCCACAAAGGTTATACCCACCCAGGCCCTTAGAGAACAAAGGAGATAAGTTGTACACTTTCTGTTCTCTCAGATGAGCTGGGAGACTTCTTGCGGAGGAAAGCTGCACCCATATTTTCTCCTTCCTCACATCCACCCTCTCCCCTGTGCATGTATCAGGTTTAATGTATTTCCTCTATATCATTTCCAGTCCAGGTGGCCGTACAGCATGGTTTCCCTTTCCACATAACACATAACACCAAATTCATATATTTTAATAACGGAAATGGGCATCAGGGCAGGCGAGTACTTTCAGTAATCAGCTCAGAGGAAAAATGTGTCCTTCAACAGCAGAAATGTCAAAAGGAAAAAAATTACCCAAACAAAACAAAACAAAACAAAAAACTGAAACAAACTATCCTAACAAACTGTCCTCAGGTGTTCTGGGAAGGGTCATCATTTACACATCCTCAAAGGGATCTGCTTTGCAGCTGGTAAAGCTCATTATTTGTTGTGAAACAGTGTGCAGTCTGCCTCCAGCCCAGGAAGCCATAAAAACTTATGCCAGTAAAGTCATCTAGGAAGAGAGCCTCAAAGGAAATAAAAAAATAAACAGCTTGCAGAAGAGATCATAAAGGAAAAATGAATTGGACCAATACCATACTTTCTTGTAGCATTTTATGAACTGTGGCTATAAAATTGTTTTGGAGTGCCCTAAGGAGAAATTGGCATCAGAAGTCACCCAACAAACCTGAAGATTTCCAGTTCTAGTAAAAAGAAAAATAGAGGGCAAATCTACTCACTGTGTTCCTTTGAAACCACATCTTTTCCTCCTAAGTAAGCTATAGAAAGCACCCCCCCCTCACCTTTGAAAATTTCTCCCAGTTCTCAACAACCCACCCCTTCTACCATGAATGACAGAGCTCTGTAGTTAGCTAGTAAAGTCCAGCTCTTCTTTCAACCCAAGAAAAAGAGTCTACTAGAGCAAGTCTAATTTAAAGATTTTTGAATACCACAGAATGGTCCCTGCTTAGTTGTGGTGGTGTGCTCTCCCTGTTTTTCCCCCGCCTTCCCAGTCCTGGCTCCTGCTCAGGCCATGGCCATCACAACATCAGTTGCAATGAGCTGCACCTGGACTTTGGGGGATGGCTGGCAACACAGCCAAAACACTGTCTGGAGTGGGGACCTAGATACTCTGTTCCCATGAGACTACCACTACAGGTCAATTACCTTATTCTATAAGTAGTGGACAGCCCAAGAGCCCTTTGAGCTCTCCGGTATGGCAGCGGGCTGTACACCAGGATCTCCCCTTCTATGAGGATGCTCGCTGAAGTTTCTTTCCTCGAGGCTGAGAGATTCCTTGCCCCAACAGATTCTCAGTAAGTGACTAATAGCATGCTAAAACTTTGAAATCTTAGCTAAGTGATAGAAAGGATTGATTCCACAATATAATCCTTTGGACATAAACCGCTGACCAAGTCTGGAACTAGGATTGGATCCAGCCACACCTGGACTCCTCTCTGAGAAGGAGTTCAGAAAGCAAGGGGGTCCTTTCTGAACCTCATGACTCCACGGGAGGGTCTCCCTGACAGCTTCTCTGACCCTGTCCTCTATGCAGTAAATACAAAAGTGCACCTTGGCATTGAGTCTCATAAAACACTGTTGCATTTGCTACTAATTTCGTTAGATCTGTTTCATCTTAATAAATATTTCATTGCATCTCTCATTAGTGAATCTCTCATTTCCCCAAAAAAATACTGAATATAATGAAATCAAAGAATATCTGTAAGTTTCACCCCACTCCATGTTCCTCGTTTTGCAGCACCGTACAGTTCAGGCAGCTTTTTTCATCCCGTTATTTCAGAGAGGCCAGCACACACAATTTCAGACACATCTATGACTCTAAACATATGTGGGAAACAAACTCTCATTTCAGTTCTGTCTTCTTTTATGGACAAAGTCAGTGACCTTCAAGAAGCCTGAAACTGCAAGTGTGTCATCATCTGAATGTATAATTAGATGTATATGTAATATAATTACATTATTAACATAAACATTTTCTCCTGTGACCACCTCTGGCTAAGTGGACCTGGCTTCCTCTGGCTTCAAAACCTGAGGGGCAAAGGCACTCTCAGGGGAATGTTTTCTTTCTAAATTTCCTATTAAAAGAACTTCAAAGTATCTGCCTGAGATATTATGCCTAAGCCCGCAGCCCACACTGTTGATAGGAGCATTAAGAGAGCAGCAATCCCCAGACACCCTGCAGCAGAGAAGATTTCATTGAGCCTGAAGCACAATGTGAGAACACAGAAAATGCTACCAGTCTCTGCCCACACTGCTGCATATCCCTGCTGTAGACCCCAGGGCAGGTCCAGCCCATGGTGCAGAGCATGGTGTGGTGCCAGAGATGGCTTCCCCTGCGATGTGCCAGGGGACAAGGGCACCACACTGTCACTTAATCCATGCACATTCATCAGGACCTGTGCACTCAATGCCGTCACCCTTTTATCCATCATTCAGCCATCTCTGTACAGGCTCTGAGAGCCACCAAACTACTCCACTGAGCCAAAAGCAACCTCTACATTTGCAGCTTAGCTGAACAAAGCAATATGCTAGGATTTCTGTAAATACTATCACTTTATTCCAAATACTGCTGAGGCAACTGGACTAGCTGAGCCACCACTGATACTGGAAGCAGCTCAAATCCACTAAAAACCAGTGGTGGAAGATGGCGGTTTCTAACAACAGAGTCAAGACCAGGACTACCTTGTGTGTGTCAAAGGTGTTTCCTTGTGTCTGCAGCACCGACTCATCTGTCACTTATCAATTCATTCACAGATGGATACAGACATGGACAATCATCCCTAGGATGGGAGGGATCCCAGACACAGCAGGTGACCAGCCTGGCTCAGCTGGCTGAGCAGGCTAGCCTTGGGCTGTCCTGGAAGAGCTTGTGGATGTCCCTCGTGAAAGGCAGAGAGCAGGAGCAGCCCTGGAGTGGGGACAGGGAAAGAGAAAAACATAAATCATTAGTGAATGCAGGGATAACAAGCAGTTGCTCCGTTCTCTTCATTGCACTAGTTATTTCCATATGTGACATTACAATGCAAATACAGTCAGAAAAAGCAAAGTTTCCCAGACTTTGCTCCTTGTGCTGTGCCTTGTCTTGGCTGTGTTCATCTTGTCTTGGCTGGTGGTAGTTTTCACTTACTCATGATCATTTATTGCTCAGTGAATCATTTTATCTACATTATTCCTGGTTTATTTTCTCTTCTTGTTCTTGTAAGTTTTTCATACAGCAGTAACTCTAGTTGACCTTATCACTTATCTTACTTTTTTAAAAAATGTATTAAGTAAAATTTGAAACTTGTACTTGTCAAGCATGCTAAGTCTTGAATGGTCAGGAAGATACCATCATAAACTACCATGTTTATGTTTGCTAGAACATAAACACTCATGCTGCTACCAATGTCATGTCATGCTCCTCCGTGTAAAGAACTACAATTATCTTGATTGTACACCTGAGGAGTTGAAATCCCAAAGTTCCAGTGGGACCATCTTTCTCAAATAATAGACTAATAAACATCATCAGACCACATTTCAGTGTTAGTTATCTGAAATAACAAACAAACAAGCCTACTCGCTGTTCAAACATCTTTTTAATTAAAATTCCTTTGTGAAATTTACCGCAGCTATAAACCAGAATAGTAATTAGTAGTGTGGCAGAGACAGTTATGACTTGGGTCATAATTAAAATAAATACTGCTTATTAATAAATGAATTGTCAACTAGCCAGGTCTTTGATGCAATAACAGCTTAATCTTGACCGTTTGTTTCTTATTTAAAACAAAGGGTCTCAACTTAATGTAACATGGGCAAGAATACAAAGAAAAAACATTTCTGCTGGGTTTTCCCCTTTACCTATGGTTGAAGAAAGATAATGAAAACTGAAATACTATATTGGGTTTGAATGGCAAAGTCTTGGGAGCAGGAGGCCTACAGGGGTGGCTTTTGTGAGAAGCTGCCAGAAGCTTCCTTTGTGTCTGACAGAGCCAGTGCCAGCCAGCTCCAAGACAGAGCCACTGCCGGCCAAGGCTGATCCCATCAACAATGGTGGTAGTACCTCCTTGGTAATAGACTGAAGAAGTGGGGAAAAAAACATTGGCAACTACCAGGACAGAGGAGTAAGATTATGTGAGAGAAAGAACTCTGCAGACACCAAGGTCAGCAAAGGAGAATGGGGAGGTGCTCCAGATGTCAGAGCAGAGATTCCGCTGCAGCCCATGCTGAAGACCATGGCAAGGCAGAAGGACAGCCTGCCTCACCATGGTCCCCTCATAGAGATTAATGGTGGAGCAGATATCCACCTGCAGCCTGTGGAGGACCCCACACCAGGGCGGGTGGATGCTCAAAGGAGCCTGTGAAGAGCCAGTGCTGGAGAAGGATCCTGGCCCCATGGAAAGAGAAGCCTACACTGGAACAGGTTTAGGACCTGTGAGCCGGTGGAGGACCCACACTGGAGCAGTTTGTGAAGAACTGTAGCCTGGGGGAAGGGATCCATGTTGGAGAAGTTCATGGAGGACTATCACCTGTGGGAGGACACCACGCTGGAGCAGGGGGAGGGTGTGAGGAGTCATTCTCTGAAAAGGAAGAAGCCGCAGAGACTACGCATGATGAAATGGGCACAACCCCCATTCCCCCTCCTCCTGTGCCACTCTTGGGGAGAAGGCAGAGAAAATTAGGAGTGATGTCAAGCCTGGGAAGAAGGGAGAGGTGAGGAGAAGGTGTTTTTAAGATTTGGATTTATTTCTCATTTGATTTGATCGGTAATAAATCAATTTTCCCCAAGTCTAGCCTGGTTTTCTTTGACAGTAATTGGCTAGTGACCTCTCCTTATCTTTATCTCAACCTTTGAGCCTTTCATTACATTTTCTCTCCCCCATCCAGCTGAGGAGGGGAGTGACTGAGTGGCTTTGATGGGCACCTGGCATCCAGCTGGGGTCAGTGCACCACAAATAGTAATTTTTTTGCTTCTCTCTCCATTTCCCCTTCAAGGTGAATGAATTGCCCTTAAAAATAGTCATCATGTGGCTCTGGGGTGTTTGTATGATGCTACCAGGCTGTATTTGCTTCAGTTGCATTCAACAGAAAATCCTTCACAAAGACTGGAAGCCTATATGTAAGTGGACACAAAAACTAATAGGGCTTTGGTCTGAGCTGAAAAGTCCAAGCAATTAACGAAGGTAATTTTTAAAAAGATAACTCAGTCACATTCAGCCACATGCACAGTGACACCCACAGTACCTTCTGGGTTAACATGGCAACTGGGCTCTCTAATCAACCTAACAGGAGGTATGTCTCAGTTGGTCTTTTTTGGTTTCAGTATTACCTCACTAAATAATTTGAGAAACCTATTTTTATTTTTTTTTTTAAAGTTATTCCTCAACTTAATTTTCTTTCAAGGTGTAGTGCAACCTGGTGTTGGAGATACAACAACAATACATGATATACCATGCTTAAATCCAGGTGACCACAGTTCTAAACTTTGGGAAAGGCAATTTTGCCTAACTTCAGACTCAACTTTGCATCAGTAACCCAGCAGCACTAGTCCCAGATTTCACCAGGCTGTGACAAGAATACGACCCACTGGACATCCAGACACCACACACGAGGACACACATGCATGGAGACCAATGGCTCACTGCGTCTACCAAATGTGAGGCTCCCCATACCTCCCAATAACCACTCCTGGGAAGGACTGTGTTTTCCAAGCACAGGTCTTATGCTGTTCCAGCTGTTGAACTCTAACCTGAGACTGCAAGCTGACTGTTGGGTTATGCGTTTGGCCACTTCATCCTTCTGCAAGCCTGCCCTCGCTGCAGAAGCACACACAGAGAAGACTAGTAATGACCAACACACAAGCAGACTGTGAAAGCTGAAGGTTAAAGGTTTCTGAGTTTTTATGTAAAACACATATCCTCCCAAGAGATCAACTGAGGACTTGCAGCAGCTGAGAAAGATGAGAAGCAAATGTCTTCATCTGCTCCAATCTGAAGGAAACCAAAAGGCCTCCAGTAGGATTTGCTGTTCATTAAGGTCACTCAGTCACAGGCTGCTAGTTTCAGTGAGACACTGATACTTGTAACGAGCAAGAGTCCAAGGAGCAGTGCACATAAAATTGAAGTAATTAGTCACAGGGTTTAAAGAGGAGATGACCTGAAAGAAAAACAAACAAAATACAGGCAATAATAAGTGAAGGCCCAAAACTGAAGAGTGTAAGAGTCACCTCAGGTCATTTTAGAGAGGCCACAGAAAAACAAAAACTAATGTTAGGCAAGGAAACTGATAAATATTGGCAATAAACTTAAAAGTAATTGTTCACGTTAAGGTCTCCAAAAAGTAAGGTTAATGCACTAGTAAAAGCAGTAGTCATTTTTTTCCTTCCAAAGACCTTGCAACTGACCCATTTTCCTTACAAAAACAATTATGTGAAAGCTAGTTTATTAACTTAGGATTCCCATACTTTTTACATAAGGAAACAGCATCCAAAGTTGGGCTGCTAGGGTAAACAAAACTTTTCACCCTGTCAGGCAACCAAGGTAAAAAAAAGAGGAAAAAAGAGGAAAAAAGTCGGGGAGGAGAACTCCAAGCACCTATGAAGACTTTGTAAAGTAGGTTTTGCAAGGTTTGCACACATTAGCTGCAGTAAGATCTTGACCTACCAGCCATGAAGCTGAGTAGTGGCTTCTTACCATTACCTTACTGCTGCTTTTAGTCCCTATTCCTCAACATTAACAAAAGAGAACAGACAAGGTTAAGAAGACAAGACAGTGAGAAATTCAATTAATTTTCAGCACACATTACAGATAGTACTTTGGGCTCAACATTACCTACCCTCAGAGGAGCTTAAGCACCCATTCCTGATAATATGGGACTGCATGAAAAGGGAGTCATAGTCATGTGAAAAAGGGAGCTCTAGTATTTCCACGATTTGTAAATAGACTAAACAAAAATCTCATCTCCTCTGAGCTTTAACCCACCAATAACATGTGTATTTTGAATGCTGAGTTTATTCCAGCCTCTCTTCCTAAAATGCTTGGCTAGAAAGAGTTACTGAGGCAGCATAAAAGGACACGCAGGGTTATGTTAAGTGAGAACCTTTACTGAAATTCCACATGCTGTTTAACAGGAGGAAAATTTCAGTGAAGCTTCTTCCCCCACAGCTCTCTTTACTGTAATAGGAGGACTAGATTTGATTGAGCAAATACATCAATACTGACAGAATACAATTTTACCAACAGCAAAAGGCGATAACTTTATTTTGCATTATTTTTCTGCATATGTCTATGCATAACTGCCCGAAGTGGTTCAAAAATCAACCTCACACATAAAAAGAGGCAACAGATGGAGATTAGATAGAGAGGCATTAGATAGAGATGGCAGAGGAAAGCACATTAAAGAAAAAACTGACTCCAGCAAATATTAAAAAACAAGTCACTTTTATGTCCGCATATACTATATATGTATTTGGTTATCTAATTAATGATGTCATGTTCTTGTCTCGGAGAACTACCTTGGGCTCTCAGCTTGAATTTCTTGCCCTAAATTTTGCTGGTAGAATTATTCCATACTAACAAAGAGAGGTCCTTCTGCTGCAACGTTTTATAGACCCTGCAAACTATCTGCTTCATTCATTACATCCTATTTCCATATTCATGTGCCCTGAACAGAAATCTGGATGGTGTTCTCATCTCCCTCACAGTTGTGCCCATTGATCTGTCCCTGGCTTCTCTCCTCCTGCACTGTCCTGTGGGAAACACAGCACAGTGTGCAGCACAGAGCAGAGGATCACTCCAAGGTATCCTCTTCCATTTACCTTGGATATTGAGGAAACAATGCGGGGAGGGTTGATGATTCCTTTCTCAGGAGGGGAGGAATGCCCTTAACATAGGGAGTATGGATGTAACCACATTTCTGCTGACTGCCTCTCTGATTTCTGCAGCAATATGTCCTGTTTACCACAAAAGTTTGTATGCTGATCACTTTCCTGCTTTCTACCATAGTTTGCCACACAAACTGTTTGCCACCTGAAGCATATTGCTTTTACTCCAAAGTGATTACTGGTTTTACCAATTCACTTTAGCTTGAAAGGGCCCAGAAATGCTTCCACAGGCACAGTCTTTGACACCTACAACTTCAGATTTTATATTCACTTTTTCTTCCCTTCTACATGCTAGAAATCTGGTGTTGGGCCACTGTATCATAAGTAATAATTCTAAAAATTGGAAAAAAACCCACAACTGCTGTGTAAGAATGGAGGAACAGATGGCTTAGCATATCTGAACTATTTCTTTTCATTATTTGGCTCTGGTATCTAATTTACAAAAGGCAAAAGCAGAGCAGTGGGATGAGCAAAGTGAAGTTCAAACTTGAAGACACAGAAAAGGATTACAGCCAATTTTTTAAACTGAGGGAATCAGTTTCTTCTTGCTAGAAGCACATGTCCAACAAAGGTCAATGCAGTTTATCATTTAAGTGTGCTTCTGTACTTGGGATACCATGTTCTCTCTTATTGGCTTTTTCAAGTAATGCCTCTTTGCCTGATAAAAGCATCATCCTTTTCTATCCTGGCAAATCACAATCAGGTAGAGGTTATTTTTACAACCAGGTTCTTCTCAAAACCAAGTACATCCCATACCCAGGGCATGAAAATGCTACTGACAAAAAAATTTGTGATGCTAGTTTCCCCTTGGAATCACTGGCCATCACAAATCATCAAGCCTGTCCCCCACCCCCTTTCATAAAGAGTGAGAATTGTATCAAGATACAAAAGTTCTAAGCAATATCTAAAAGCCCAAAGCTGGCAGTTTTCTTATCGTGGATAGATAGTTTTTCTAGCACCGGCTTTAAACACAGGACAAGGGTGAATTTTCTCAGGAATTAGTCTAAGTCAATGTCATGAACTTTCCAGGTATTTAATGATCATCACAACTTTGTGGTCTCTGCTCCGGGATGAAGGCAGATCTCGTTGATCTTCCCTTTTTCAGGTTCAGCACAACATAATGACCATTTCAGCAGCTCTCCATGGCACACCTTAACCCTTGATGAGGCAATTACAGTAGATGCTATCAGAAGTTACTCAAGATTCTGTGCTCCTTACTGCTGTATAAGAACAATATACTACACTTAAGAAATTAGGAAAACCCATGCATTAATGTTAAAGCTCGAAAACACTGCTTAGATTAAGGCAATGTTTGTTTCCCAACTGGACATACAGCTGCAGCACCCATAGCTGTACTCAAGCTATCACCAGTGGAGTTAGCAGCAAAAACACACAGCTACCCAAATTTCATTACTGTGGAATCTGCCAGGTTCCCTGGAGGATGTCTACAGCTTAGGGTAAAATTCTGTAGCTATTAATCTCCAGGTTAATTAAATTAATGCTAGCTCATGTACAACTATACATGCTGCAATCATTATTTCAATCACAGGACAGAAAATATCACAAACAGGCAAAAAACAAACTTAGCAATGAACCCCAAGATTTTTATGGGCGTGCCTGCCTGCACAGGCAAGCACAAATGGCTTTAGCATTGACATGGAGAACAGCCAAGAGCTGGCCACACACTGTGCGAGGACATGAGCGTACCACAACACTGCAGCTTCTCCTGGAGACCCTTATGCTGTGCTGCACATTGGAGGAGTTCACAGCCACCAGCACAGTCACAGATTCCAGTGCTCCTTGGTTCAAACAGGACAGGTTTTTTCTGAGTGCTGGATCTACCAGCTGGTCCTCAGGGCACTGCAGGGTAAACACAGCCCAGCTCACATTTCCTACATGTGGCTGAACAGGGGTCTGGCACAGGAATGGGGCTCCTCTCTGCAGGAGAAGGGGATGAGTTACTGCTCCATTCAGAAACATTTGTTACAGCATTGATTTGTTTGGGTCAATTATGAAATCACTCTTGTTTCTCAGTTTCCCTCTGTAAAATTTATGTATCTGCCTGAAAGAAGCCCAGTGTTAAACCTAAGCAGCAGTTTGGAGATGAAAACTGCTAGGTTTAGATTAAAACCATTCTAGGCTTATTAAATATGAGGAACAAGTAAAAGTGCACAAAGAACAATTATCGTCACGTTATCATCAAATCTATGGGTTATTTTTTTGTGCCTTCTGTGGCACAAAATGTTTCTTTTTCCTTTCTAAAACAGGCACATAGAAATTCACTTTGGTTTCAGCTGTTGTGTGTAGACACTTAAAAGTGTTAAAGAGTAGGGATTTACTTGAATTAATCAGCAACAAAAGATGAATCTTTACATGTCACTGTCTCTGGCAACTAAACCCGTTTAAGAGATTGCTACTTTCGTCTGACTGCTTGTCCCTGATCCCCAGGTTGGGCTTATGCAAACAATTTGAGGTGTGTAGGGTAAGCACAGCCAGTGAAACTAGCTAGGTTAAACTAAAAAAAGAAATTAAAAAACACATGCACAGTTCTTCCTTTCCCAAACACAAAAGAGATGAGAGAGGTTAATCCAGATCAAGTCATCAACCTGGTTAAATGACAGGCTTTGTAAATATAGTGCCAGAGCTGGAGGATCCAAGCTCCCGTAGTAGTTTGGCACAGGTGATGTAGAAACACTGAGCTACATCCTAACTTACATTAGAGAAGCAGGCTGCGGAAGCACACAACGGCAAATGGGTCCTGGACTGGTTATAAACCTGTGAGCTAATTTCGTAACTTTTTTCTCAATTTTAATTTTGATGAGACATTCAAATGCATCTGCGCTGCGTTGGTAGGCCCATATGCTGACACTCCTCTCTGCCACCCACCAGCTCCAGCATACCTCCATGAAGAGTTGCCCCACAGTCCAAGAGGAAGGAGCTGCACGAGCTGAGCAAACACTTCTGTTCGTAAGGAAAGCATCAAAGTCACAGCAGAGCAGTTAGATATATTATACAGCACATTATACCTGTAAACCTGCATGCATGCACACTACAAAATAATCACTAGTTTCAGGCATTTTGGCATTTTCTCCAACTGCTGCTAGGCATGTGCGGACAAACCACTGGTGCCACCAGCAGCCAGAGTTGTGCTCCAGGGCTACCAGTCTCCAGGTGGCTGCACCCAAGAACAGCAGAAAACAGTTGAAACAGAGACTTTCCTTTGTAATCCCCATTGTGGAGCTGCAGATGGTACCCAGGGGGTTTGCATACAAACCCCCAGGAGCATCCTTGCCTCCCCAGCTGGTGAGCTGCACCACTGCCCAGCATCTGCACCCAGATGCAGAGGCATAGCATTGCCTTAATTACACACCACCAATAGCAGGCAGCCTGAGTCACCCTTGCATTGCATGTATAGAATTTCAAGTACGTTAAAGAGGGGAACAAATGCTGCAATCTAGGTGAAGCCCTCAGCAAGGAAGCCGAGTGTGTCCAAGCTCCCACCCAGCAAAATTCTACCAAACTATACTCAGATTATGCTCACTGTTCTCATCTCAGAAGCTGCTTTAGAAAATCACTTAATATGCAGGTCTTGTCACAGTATAATAGTTTACAAGCTGTTGGACCAATGTGCCCTATGAAGATCATTTGTCAGGCACTGGAAAGTCAAGAGCCCTTCACCAGCAAGAGAAAAGGCCATTTCAGGTTGTGATGCTATGCTGGTTTTTCAGCAATAACACACCTTCCAGAAACCGCTTCCCACTGCACAAACCTGCCTCTGGCCTGGGTCTACATGAAATGAAACTGTGAAGACATACTACTGAGACATCACATGAACCAGTTAAAGCTGACACAGGGTTATACAAAGTCTACAAGGGAAAAGAGTGAACAGCTAACATTTGCCCAGTTTGCTTTATTTTCATACACCCATTTTGAAAGATATGTCAAAACAAACAGAAGACCAGAAAAATATGTGAGATGCATTTTCTGCAAGCGTTAAACTTTAAGATAAAACACAGCCTGAATGCTCAAGAGAGGTCACATAAAGATAACCCGATTTTCTGTCAGATCTCAAACCTTTTCTTCCCAGCCTCTTTCTCACTTGAAAAACTTGTGTCTACCCACTGACCCTGTCAAAATCAACAATTTCAAAAACAGAGTTTATGGAGTTAATCAGGATGTTTCTGTTTACTAAAAAGCCACCAAGACTTATTTACAACCAGTGTAATTTATCTTTTGTCTGAACTATACGTGAACTGCATTTTCATTTTATTTGAACATGAATAATATATCTGGTATTAAACTCTTTTATTTTGAATGCTACCTGAATGCATACAGCGCTTTCTTATTTCCTGTGCATTTGCTAATAAAATGAGAACAAACTTCACATTAAAATATCTGTAACACAAATAATTGAAGTTCAGGACAGGAGAGGCACCGATACATTCTCCTCAGATGCTAGAAACTGAGTAGTCAGGGCAACTAGGTGCCATCTGTTAATATTTATTGGCAAGAGAGAAATCGTTTATGTAAATTAGGTGCTCCAGCTGACATCAGACTCCCTTATTCCATTTTGACTTATCAGAAGGAAGACAAAAATCCCTTTGAAATCAAGTTTTTCTAGCTTCCTACAGTAGCAAAAGGAAGAAAATCTTCCAGCTAGTAAAAAGTAAAATTTGAACACCTATCTGCCCTAGGATTTATATTTTACAGAGGTGTACAGCAAATGATGTTCTATGAATACTGCAACTGACTAGCGAACCCATTTTCAGCACTTCAAAACTACTCACCAAATGGGACAAGGCATTGCAATAGAATTCAGTGAGAAGTAGCACGGTCTCCCACACAAATCACTGAGCTGTAACTGTAGCATCATGAGTCTCACTCCAGTTTGTCACTTAATTATCACATGGCCTTCAGCAAGTCATTTCACATCTCCCCTTTTATTTCTGTTCACACATTTCTTTATAGTCACTTTAGAGGTGGAAGGTGGGTAAAAGGCTTGAAACATGATAGTAGATATTCTTTCTACCAGGAATAAGGTTTTATTTCTCCTTTGAAAAAAAACCATAAACTGCTTTCAAAGTGTAGCTGTTGTACAATGGGAACTGCTGTCAAACACTTTAACGTTAACTGACAGCAGCATCGTACCTTCCAGTACTGGGATTTGATACTGTGTATTCACAGTACTCCTCTTTCCCTCAGGTTTAGGTGTGCTCATTAAGAACAGGGTCCAGAGTTTTTGCTGTTCTCCGTCATGGGCATAGCATTTCTGTATAAAGTGAATATAATAAGCTTGACCCGGGGAAGACAAATTGTCTTGAAATAGCAGAAGCATAAGTCCTACATAAAAAACCTACCTCCTACTAGATTCCAAAGTTTCTTCTCTGAAGCACGGAAACTGTAAAGTTATTTTAAAATAAAAACATCTATAATGTCAAGGACATCTTTTCCTCTGATTCATACTTTGAAATAGCTTTACCGGGGAACTAGAGTAGATGACTTCTAGACATCCCTTCCAACTCCAAC
Source organism: Thinocorus orbignyianus (assembly GCA_013400375.1). Taxonomy (NCBI): domain Eukaryota; kingdom Metazoa; phylum Chordata; class Aves; order Ciconiiformes; family Thinocoridae; genus Thinocorus; species Thinocorus orbignyianus. Next base: position 3,890 of record VXBW01003290.1, on the reverse strand, counting down.
AACTCTGTGATTCTGTGATTCTATTTCATTCTAAAACTCTCCCATTGCAAATCCCTGATCAAAAAGCCATATTGAGGCAGACGTCCAGCACACAGTACTTCAGCACAAGGAGTTAAAATTCCCACAGTCATGACAACTGTCAGTAAAGTGGCATATCAGTCACTGAAAAATACATGTGCTGCCATCCATGCAGTAACACAGTAAACTTTGGTGTTCATAGAAAAGACAGAAATATTTTTCCCTGACAGTAAAACAGATTTTAATGCAAACCATAATCTTTTTTTTTACAACCTAGATTAAAATCTATCCAAAAACTTTTTAGAACACCTTTTATTTAATAAGAAAACAAATAAAACATCTCTTCACTTCTTCTGTATTTTAGTCACACTTTCAGACCCAAAACAACAGAAAAGCCAAGTGTAAGACTTTTAATTAGCTGGACATGTGGTTTTCACTTATCTGAATTAAGAGAAGGATGCACCATTTTCTTTTTTCATGTTGGAGTACATTTTGTCCGTATCACTGCAAATGTCAACACAAACGCATTCTCAAGTATCACTTAAGAGAGAAATTACACACAGCTTTAATTTCCATGCACCTTTCAAAAGTACAACTAAAATCAGAAAACACAACAGGAGCAAGAATACAGACTACTCTAACCAAGAAAGAGTCCCTACCCCCCAGCTATTTATAAATTCAGTACTGCTTGAGCACTAGGAAACAAAGAAGCCTACATCCAAATGCAGATATAGTTGAATATCATAAAATGGTCATTGCTAGAGATATGAATGCGTTTTTTCATTGAATGGGAGTAAATAAATGATTTAAACTTACAGTTTCTCCTCTTGCAATCTTTTATTTTCTAAGTTAACACAACGAAAATAGTCTCCATATCTCAACTTCACAGTTTTCCAAGCAATAGGGCTTCCAAGGGAGTGAATAAAACATTTTCAGGATCACTAGGTGCAGGGTTATCTGCTTCTTCTCCTTAGCCAATCACCATGCACAGCTTGGGGCAATAAACTATGCTACAAGTAAAGAAAAAAGTGGGTGAATATTGGAGTTTCGTTGCCCTTGCTGGCTCCTGTCAGAGGTGCTTTCAACAGCTGGTGCATCTAATGGTCAGAGTTCACATTGTCTCTGAGATAATTGGATATTTGGATGTAATTACCCACTCCAATGATGAAGAGGTGCTTACTTATCTGTCTTTATTCACTTATTGTAAACGAGTACCTGTGTCTCTTTTCTGTGTTCTCCCCACAAACTCTTCCATGCCACAATGGAAATATCTGCTTGTAGTTCAGAGGAAGAAATTAAATCATTCTGCTGACATCAATGGCTCTACTGTGTCTGCAGCTGACAGTGGAAAAGCAGCATGGGCAGGGAGGCTATTTACAGGCAGAAAATTCATAGGTGTTGTTACCTAAAAAAGCCACTGGTGGGACCAACACAGGGTGGAAACTCATGTTGTTCTTCAGTGGCTGGAGTTCCTGGGGATCATGTTATCACTTCTTCCAACAGCAGCATTCTGGGGATACATGATTTAGTGGTAACAACTCCTAATATCAAAAGTTAAGGAAAAAAATCAAATTTCCAGATGCATACAGTAGCTTGGGCAAGTGCAAGACACAGGTCCAGCTGCCAGTCATCTCCTTTGTTGTGGATCACAGCAAGCAGAATAGAGTGTAGCTGGGGCAAATCAAAACAGATAACTCAACTGAATCAAGATCCAAAAGCAGGAGAGGCATCCTGAGTCTGAAGTATCATTTTGGATATAGTAATCACATTGGCAATATGATGGTCTCTGGTAACAGAATCACAGAATCAAAGAATGATATGGGATTAGAAGGGACCTCTGGAGACCATCTAGTCAAACCTCCCTGCCAAAGCAGGTCCTCCTTCGAGCAGGTTGCACAGGAACTTGTCCAGGTGGGGTTTGAATGTCTCCAGAGACAGAGACTCCACCACCACTCTGGGCAGCCTGTTCCGGTGCTCCGCTAACCTCTAAGTAAAGAACTTCCTCCTCAGGTTTAGATGGGACCTCCTGTGTTCAAGTTTGTGCTCATTACATCTTGTCCTCTCACTGGGCACCACTGAAAAAAGACTGGCCCTTCTTGACACCCACACTTTAAGTATTTATAGGCATTGACTAGATCCCCCCCTCAGCATTGTCCTCTCCAGACTAAAAAGACTCAAGTCCCTCAGTCATTTCTCATAAGAGAGATGCTGTAGTCCCCTAATCACCTTTGAAATGCTTTGTTATACCCTCTCCAGCAGATCCCTGTCCTTCTTGAACTGGGGAGTCCAGATCTGGACACAGCATTCCAGATGGGGGCCTCACCAGGACAGAGTAGAGGGGCAGCATGACCTCCCTCGACCTGCTCGTCACACTCTTCTTGATGCACCTCAGGAT
>VXBW01003289.1:0-39813 GCA_013400375.1 Thinocorus orbignyianus | reverse complement strand
TCTATGACTCTATGATATAAATCCATGGTGTCACTGAGAGAGATGAGCTTCCCCTTCCCAGTGTCCCTAACCCTGTGATTCCACCACCCTTCCTCTGCTGGCACCAGTAAACGTGTGAGCTGAGCTGGCTGCAGCATCAGCAATGGGGACTGGAGGGATCTTGAAGGTCCCTTCCAACTCTGACCATTCTATGATTCTATGATTCATTGTTCCCATGGAGTCAGAGCCCCGCTAGAGCTGACTGAACATGGGTGGGCCAGTCTGTTGGGACAGAGCAGGGTTCAGTCTGCTCCTCAAAAAGGACTTTAGATACTTAAAAGGGACAGAATAAAGTGGGAGATTTACTAAGGAGAATGTTAAGAAGAAAGGCAGGGTTTTTAAATATATACAACTCCCATCCACCTGTGGTGGAAATGCACCAAAGAAGAGGAAATTGTATCCCCTCAATAAGAAAGGTCACAGAGAGCACCAGGAAGGTCTGTCTTCTCCTGCTGATGTTCTTGCCTGCCAGCACAAAGTGAAGTCTGTAGAAAAGGCTTGTTTTCCTGCTTTTATCACAGAATCACAAAGGGATACGGGGTAGGAAGGGACCTCTGGAGATCATCTAGTTCAATCCCCCTGTCAAAGCAGGTCCACATAGAACAGGTTGCACAGGAACACGTCCAGGTGGGTTTTGAGTATCTCCAGAGAAGGAGACTCCACCACCTCTCTGGACAGCCTGCTCCAGGGCTCTGTTGCTTGATACCCAGGGAGGGGCAATTTCTATCACTGCCCTGGACTTCCCTCATGCGACTGGGAAAGGATGTGGTAGGATCAACACCAAGTTTAACTGGCCCCCAGTGTTCGTCCAATGTCTTACTCCAGAGGTGGGATTACAGGCAAGGAACTCAAACAAAACAAGGCCCCAGGACACCAGGAATCCACTGGGATCAAGTAAGTCACAGCACGGATGGGCTGGCAGGCGAAGGAAGGGACTATGCTGCTGTCCTTTGCCAGTCGCTCCCATTTTTCTGGTGTCAGCCACCTCTTGGTGCTCAGAGCAAGTATTTTCTTAAGTCTGTTGCAATTTTCCCCTGAAGCATATATACGGCTGGGTCCTTTCTGATAAACTGACAGGGTAATAACTTAAACACACGAATCAGATTAGCTGACAGTGAAGATCCATGGGATGTGTTGTTTGAAGGACAAGAGGCTGTTGTTCAGCCTGAAGTAACCGCTCTCCCGAACGCAGTATGAAAACCTGCCAAGAAAAGCAGGCTCTCAAAGCTGAACGTAGCTCAGCGTTATAAGACTGACAACAAGAAATGTCTAGTACTTTCAGCTGGCTTCTCCCCCCTTTTTCCAAGGGTCAGCAGTAACTATCATTCTTCCAAAAGTCAGATTGTTTTGTGTAATTTTCCGATGTAGGACCACTCAGTTGCTTAAAAGTCTTTGAAATACAAGAAGGAAAGAACCTAATGGAACCAGAAGCAAAATCCACACAATTTTAAATTTCAGGGCATCTCTCAGGCTCACTGTTTGTTTCCCTTATGTGTGGGTAAATAAATTTAATTTGAGGATAAGAGATGTAGCTTTCTCCCACAAAATGAATACATTAAGTAAAAGTGAATCCTCTTCGGACAGTCCTTTGAGGAAATAGGTTTTTCTTAGTTAGACTGAATGGATTTACGTTCTGATCTTTTTTGCAATGTTTTTACTACAGTCAAATCAGTTTGTGCACAGATGAAAACACAGAGATGCCAACTTAATTTAGCCTTTCACATTTTAGCCCTCTTTTTAGGCAAAAGGACATTCAGTGACGAAGTGAATTACATTATGTAAATGCACTTTATGATCTGTGCAGCAAAGATAAATACATTCCCCAGTTTCCCTTGGTGAGGTTGCCCTGGGGCTGAGCAGGAACCCTGTGAGCTGTGCCTCCTGGTGAGGTCCTGCATTTCTTTCCAGCCTAAATGGAGGGGGAAAGCTGGAGGAGCAGTGGGAGCACTGGTTCGTCTCCATATTTACTTTGAGCAAGATCTCGACTCCTGTAACTTACTCCAGGATGTACCTCCTGGTCCAAACTCCCAGAGAAGAGGAGCTGCTCTAGGAGGAGTCTGTGCCTGTGCCCCCATGACAGAGCCACCCCCAGAGCAGCGATGGCCAGGACCTGCTCCCAGCCCCATCTGCTTTCTCCCTTTGTTGCGAGCGGAGCAGGAACCTTCTGGTTCATCTGAACAGGCAGAAACTTTGTTCTTGGTTGCTGTCAATGGTCCCAGCAGGGTATATTTTGCCCCATCCCTGGAAGTGTTCCAAGGCCAGGCTGGATGGGGCTTGGAGCAACCTGGTCTGGTGGGAGGTGTCCCTGCCCATGGCAGGTGGGTTGGAACTCAATGATGTTTATGGTCCCTTCCAACTCTAACCATTCTATGATATTTTCCAGTCAATCCAGTCTATATTTTCATGACAAGGGGAACTTCCTCTGGACAAGGAGGTGGGGTTTTTTTACCAAGGGAGGAGACAGTATCAAGTATGAGTTCCACCAGTTGTGCCTGATAACTCCTCTTAACCAAGGAAAAATGTTATTATTAATGGGGACACAAATGTTTGCTTACACGGCTTAATGCAAGTGACCAGTGTGACTAACATGTGCTATATCTTCAATCAAGGCAGCCTGCAATTTGCATTAAAAAGTAATGTGAAATGTAGGTAGAAAAAGGTAGCTTCCTTCTATCTCCATGGCACTAGCAAGGCTTTTTATTTTTTATTAAAATTTTGTTTAAGCCCTGCCAGTCAAGCTTTAGTCATATGCACTGGGAATTTTCTGGTACTGCTGGTGAATTATGTTCTCTGGCAAGCAATAATTGTCTACTTTTCAATAACAACATTCACCTCAATGTTTGGTTCAATTCCAGTGGTCCCACTTTGAAATCTTCCTCATGAGCTTCAGTTTTAAAATCTAATATTCTTATCTTAATAGCTTAATAGCTTATCTACAAGATGCAAATGTTGCAAAAAAAAAAAAGAAGAGCCAGTTTTCTGACTAAAAGCCTTTCAAAAAACTTAATTTTCAATTGTGTCCATAGTAAAGACAAACGGGAAGAAGATGCAGTACTTCTTCCTGAAGAAATACCGTCTAGTGGCAATTTTCCCTGTGAGGAATTAAGTCTGGAAGAACTGTCTCAGAGTACATGGAACTCAAGAGTTGTATTAAATTGGATCCCTGTATTTCTCTTAAATATTTACACTAACCTGACTGATTAGCTCCTGCTCACCTCCTTTGGACTACAGCTGGAAGTGCTGGAGACCTCCTGAAATCTCTGGCCATACCACATTGTTCTTGGCTCTGGCATAATAAGACACAAATAAGTTTTTACTATGTTCTCTGTAGAGCTATTTTTTAAAGGCTGTTTTCTCTGCTATAGCAATCTTTCCTGTGCTCAGGAAAGTCACACATGCCCATCCAGGGGGAAAATGAGTTAGCTGTGCTGATGTAGAGTTAAGCAAGTAAAAAAGGACTATTGGAGTCAGGAAAATGCATTTTTAATAGTCTTGAAATTATTTGCAAATATTTGTCCAAATGCTTGAGTAGTTTTGACTGCAAAGTGGTTTTGGGAGGGATTGTTTTCACAGAACTGCAACAGGAATAATGGAGGTTTGCCCTGCATCCCCTTTTTTTAGTTAATAACTTAAGGGTGAAAATGCTTTCCCAAGACACAAGCCACACAAGTTCAGTTCTTTGCCTGAGAGAGTAACCCAACTACAAGGCTAAAAAGCCATGGGTATGCATGAATGAGGCAGAGAGTAGATTCAGATTAGCTCACCCAGTGTCTTTATGTGAGAGCCTTAATGGTTAAGCCATAGGGTAAACTGAGTTTTCTACTGCTGACACTTTTTCCTTCACATAAAGCAAGCTGTCAGCAGCCAAGGTCCCTCAGTCCTGCTTCAGAGATGAAACCTGAACATTAGTCTCCAAAACAGAGAGTCACCACAAATAATTAAAAGAGCCCTTCTCCACCCAAACATGTTCTCCCAGCATGTTAGAGAGAATAATAAGTGAGAGCTACAGATTTTAGTCTCTTCCCCTACTGGGAAGAGCTGAGCCAAACTTTCTCATGCACTTGGTGATTGCTTTAACCCCTGGATTATTCAGGGGAAAGAATTCAGCTTCCAGTCGCTTGCGTCCATCATTTCCTCTGCTTTCCCTTATCCATCTTTCCTACAAAATAATCATAGAATCATAGAATTGTCTAGGTTGGAAGGGATCTTTAAGATCATCCAATCCAACCAGCAACCTAACACAGATAAAAAAACAGCTCCTCACTAAACCATGCCACTAACCAATATGTCAACCCATCTTTTTAATACCTCCATGAATGGTGCCATTATGGATGTAATAATGTTACAGATCAAACAAAAACAGTTCTTCACATTTAAGTTATTTGTGTATCTCTTTACAGACCAACAGTTCGATGGCAAATTGCTACCCAGTTGCAGCTGCAGACCTGCCACTTTGAACAAAAGGAATGGGGGGAACCACGCAGAAAAGGATAGCAGGACTGGAATATCGTAATCCCCATGAAGAGGTGAAATGCAACGTGCTATCAAAGGCAAAAAAGCATCTGAGGAATGCCACCCAGTAAGCACAAAGACTCTACGTAAGGAAAAAAGTCGATCATTGATTAGGCAGCTAGAATCTACAACAGAAGAATTTTATTTAACTGAGTCATAACACAAGTGTTTGTGACAAATCTATATGTAAATACTGTTAATGATCAGTACATAATGAATTGCATTGCAATCCTTAATTTCTACTTATGCGCATGAAATCACGCATCTGCAATGGACATTCTTGCCCTGATCTATCACTGTGCAATATCTAACACGTCATCATGGGTCAAAAATGCCCAAAGCACGTAGAAGAACAACGCTCACAACAGTCAACTGCTCTGCATCGACAATGCTGAGGGACACGGCTGCATCATGCAGAAAATATGTTCATAGCTGTAACATCCAGAGACCTTTGCAAGGTAAACTTCTTCTTCTGGTAGGTGGAAGTTACCCTGGCAGTCTGGCACAGCGGCCGTTTCTACAGATTTGTGAGACAGCTTGGCTGGCAGTTCTGCAATTTCACAGTTGAGTTCCTTCAAAATATTGGTTGAATGCCAACCTGCCCTGGTGACTTACTGCTAGCTAATTTGTCTGTTTGGTTTAATTCACGTTGAATCCCTGTTCTTAGAGCTGAAGGAAACGGGAAAACAGACTTGAATAAATCGTCTTTGTCCCAGCCATTTGGCCAAAGCAGTAGCGATACGTTAAAATGGAAATCTGGGGAAAGAATATAGTTCTACTGATTCCTTATATACAGTTATTCACAAGTAATCTGTATTGTGCTAAAAACAAAGGGCAGAGTAGTAATGGAAATCACCAAGGTATTAGTCAGGCACCCTTTGATTTGCACATCTGTCATGGTAATGCCAACCTGCTTACGTGATGATAAAAATGAGCTAAATTAAGAATGATCAGGGAACCCCACTCGCATTTTATTGAAGCATCGTGCAATAAGTGCAAGAGGCAGGTGGCAGAAGTGCTAAAAGAAGATGGAGAGTGTGTGCTGCAGGGAATCAATCTACTGCATTAAGGGCTAATGGCACACTCAGTGTTTATCCATTATTTATCACATAAATGAGTATGTACCGTCTAGACTGCAGAGGTGCTTTCATAACAGAGTGACACTGATTACTGAAAATTAAAAAATGAGAGCTGATCTTAATAAATGAATTGAAAATTAGCAAGTGGTAACAAACTCCACATGGTATATCTGCTCAGCCTAATCACACTGGCTTTTGTTTCGGTTTTATGAGAATCGGTTGATCCGTCGCTTTAATATTAGAGCTTAGAGAATATTGCAAAACCTGGGGAAAAAAAAGGCAGAGGACTTGGGATGCAATCACTTCCTGCCACTACCACACACGTTCATTTGCATGCACGCTTTCATCCTGAGCTGCTTTCTGTTTTGCTTTAATATTCTGCTCATTTCTTTTGTCTCCCTTTCAGCTCACTGGCACAGGAGTGAAGACTAAGAATATCTGCTCATACTGAGAGAGGAACGATGCTACTCAAAATGTGTCGTGTACCAGTTGTGGCACAGAAACTGCACTCTCTGCGTTGGTTTTAATGTTTAAATGATGCCAGAACGCTGGCCTTGAATAAATAAGTTACACGAGCTCTGGCTGGCTCATGTATCGTTATCAGTGGAATCTGTATCATTAAATTCAGAAGAAGAAGGGTCAACTTTTCTCCCGGGACCCACTGAAGGTGTTAAAACTGGACACAAATGTAGACAGTTAATTGAATCAGGAAACTGTTTATAGACTAATTCTAATAAAAGTAAGACAGGATTATTTAGGCATGTTGATTTATTAATGAAGAATAGAAGAACTATATCAAACCAATGGAAAACATGTAGTGCTTAAGTGTTCCCAGTGTATTAAATACCTTAAAAAGATGATTTCTACATTAAGATGATTCAGGACATAGGGACTTGGGTGGCCATGGCAAATCTATACTAATCCTGAATGTTAGTAGTTTGCCTTCCCCTGCATTACACCCTGTCCTCATCACAGACCAGTAATTCCCCAGAGGAGACACATCGTTATATTGCAGGTAATAAGGTTTTAACTAGGCATTTTGGCCCTGAAAGCAAGCTGTGGACTTCTTCCATCTGGACCCATCATATCGGCTCAGTTCTACCACAAGCAGCACGCTGTTGTCCCAAAATTATCCACTTACCAGGATAATAGGCATACTTGGATATGTTTTGAGTGAATATATTTGGGTCTTTGGGCAATCTGGTTTGTGGGAAGTGTCCCTGCCCATGGCAGGGGGGTTGGAACTCAATGATCTTTAAGGTCCCTTCCAACCCAAGCCATTCTTTGATTCTATGTTTTCAGTGATAAGGTTAGAAAAATACAAAATTTCCTCAGCATCCATCAGAAATGTCTGAAATTTTAAAAATCCCTGTTTGATGTCATCTACTCTGGTAAGAAGGACATCTTTTATGTTAGGATGCCAAAAAGAAACAAACAAATAAACCAACCAACCCTCTCAAACCTTGGACTGCTTAGGTTCAGAAAAGATAAAGAGCAGACAGTTTGGTGATTAATTTAAACCAGAAAAAAAAATTAAATGGAATCTTCCAAAGATTTAGATTGGTTCTGAATCCCAGTGTGCCATCTGGGCTGCTCATAAATGATAAAGCTGCTAGGTCAGTGGCTGCATAAGTACACGCCAGACTTGAAGACACTTGAAAATAGGCTATATTTTTTGCAAAATGTTAATAAACAAGATTTCTGCCACCCCCATTCACATGAATTTTTTGCCAAAAAATTGAAGGCTTCTGCATCTTCAATTATCCCTAGCAATTGCCAATTCCTAAAGTAACTAGTCAGATTTACCAGCTCATGTACTCCAAAAAGGCACCTAAAAGCTTTCAAACATCTCCTAATTAACATATTTACAGTCTCCGAGATTACATCCAGCAAAGATATCCTAATTGAGCCTCTTCTTATGGTTGATTGGATTGCACTTTTTTTTTTAGCTAGTACTCGTGCTGCTGAGCCTGGTAACGACACTGCTCCACATCTGCTTCGACTGCGGTCTCTTCGTGATGCATCTGTGAAGTGCGTACCATTGTGTTGTTTCTATAAAGAGAAAACAATGGCAAAGTCCATCCAGTCACTGAATGTGAGATTTTGGGGCAGGAGTCGGAGCAGCCAAACTTTTCCCAAGGGTATTAAGTGCTAGTTTTTCTCTGCAAACACCCTTTATTCCAGTGTGTCCTCTGCAGCGGTTGCGTATATTGTGCAACAGTTCTGTCATTCCCATTCATAGCCCAGAAAGCCAACCCCATCCTGGGTTGCATCAAAAGAAGTGTGACACGGAAGGTGATTCTCCCCCTCTGCTCTGCGCTTGTGAGACCCCACCTGGAGTCCTGTGTCCAGCTCTGGAGTCCTCAACATAGAAAGGACATTGAACTGTTGGAACAGGTCCAGCACAGGGCCACCAAGATGATTAGAGGGATGGAGCNATTCTATGATTCTATGATTCAGGAAAGCGAGGATTATGGTGATTTCATTCACTTGCTGAGAAATTACTGTGACGGAGCCATCGCAAGATATTTTGATTCTTATTTTTGTTCCAGTGTGTGGGTAGTGATAATTGTAATACAGAAAAAAGGTGGCTGCTAGAAAGTTCAAAGTAATTCCATTATCTTCATTTATTCACACGTGCTTGTGGTGATTTATTGAAGAGCTCAAATCTGCAACAGTGTACAGCTGGTTTCTCTCTGAAGGTTGGTCTCGACCTCCTGCTTCTGCCTTACTTTTCTCCTTTAAAGCAAATTATCCTTCTATCCTCTGCAATTAATCTCAAATGATCATCAGACTATAAAAATATACAAAGCTGAACAAACAGTAGGGTAAGTTGTTCATGGCTGTTTCCCTAAACCCAGTTTGCAATTCGGTTTTTGTATCACATCAGTACATGTGTTTGTCTCCCTTTTCACTGATGTTTTCAGGGGTTTGTTGTGGGTATTTTTTTCAAGTGGATTTAAAAAGAGGCTTTTAGTTACAGAAATACAGACACATGGCAGATTAATAAGTGAGGAAATTACAGGAATAGTTTTCTGTCTACTATATCCACAGTGGCTTTGTGCGCCTAAGAACAAGATTTGAAAGGAGGCTGGAAGGGTGTCAAGGAATAAAGAAGGAAGGGATTTAATCCATCAGCATAGCCATGGACTGGACTGAAAAGGGGGAAAAAGTAGGAGAAAAAAGATACTCCAGAGACACGAAGATACCTTACCCAAAGAGTTCATGTTCTGCTTTTCCAGAATATGAATCAACTTTGACCAAACATTTTTGAGACACAGACAAAAAAAAAAAAGGATCAATATCCAGGAAAACCATCCTATGGATCCATCTATCAGTGCAATATCACAGTATGGTAGAGATCCCCTGCCAGCCTTAGCCTAGAGAAATGTGAGCCTTCAGCAGCAGATTGTATCAAAGGGAAAGACACATACTGAAAAAGACATAGTTTCTACAAGTTCTGTAAAAGACATTTTGAGGATGAGCACTAGAATAAAAAATTAGCTAGAACAACAACTTCCAGCTGGTGATGGAGAGAGCCTGGTTACTGCTGTATTGTCTGGCAGTTACTAAAAAGCCAGAAGCGTGGTGTTCTGCTGAGAGTCACTCCTACCAAGACAGGAAGAGTTGGCAACGATAAGCATCTCCTGCAGGGGGTTTAGCAGATGACAGCAGGCACCTCCAGGTTTGCTTGGCAGCCCGACTGCAATACAAGCTTCTGCAAAGTCATCAAAGCCAAACTAGTTAAAAAAACTGAGTATGCCCAAGCTCTGAGATGGGTATTTGGTTACTGTGGTCCTTGCTACCCAGCGCTGCCTCTCTGCTAACGAATGAAATACTCTCTTTATTCTGGCTGTTGTATTAGATGCATTATTATATCGTTTAAACCTCACTGCAGCTGAACCAGAAAATAATTCGCCCATTCACAACGGAAGATACTTCACATTTATTCTATTTTCCAGTACTGCCCATTAGCAGTTACAGAAAATAATCTGTTTATTTAAGAAAATACAGCATTTTTTAATATCTCAGGTTTCCCCACAAGTGTGAGATGTAACTGGTTGAAGTTAACCACATGTTTAAAATTTGAAAATAAATGAAAAAAAATAATTCTTGCTGAGGTGAACTTTCAGTCAGGACACAAGACAGGAAGTTTTACTAGTCCAGTTTTATGGACTATGAACACTCCTGGTTGCTATTGCTCTTCTGTACCTCAAGAGGCCTGTTCTCTGCCTTCCCTTTCTGCAATGAGCAGAAAGCATATGAAATGAAGATATAAAACCCTTACTGTGAAACAGCTTTGTTGCACACAACATATTTGATCCAAATGTGAAGGGGAGTTAATCTGCTTACATAGACCCCGCTTAACTTACATATTCAGAACTCCTGATTTGGACAATAAGGCTTTTTTCTTTATAAAATCATCCCTTTGGGAAATCCTAGCTTATTAGGGAGGCAGAATGCAGCAAATTTTATCTGCTCATTTCTCCATTATAGAAAGAAATGTCATGGTCTTTGCAGAGAGGATGAACTTGTAGAAAGGATGAACAAATTTCCAGCTGCCTCAAACTCTGTTCCACTTGTCTCCTGGTTATCCCTGCTCCAGTTCCATTTCCCATTGTAAAATACATACAGACAAATATTGTAAAATACCCAGTACTACATATGCCCAAATAGTAACTTCACTATAATTCTTAAACCTAAACTTGAAACTAAACTATCAATAATCAGTCATCATACAAACAAGTAGCTCCAGAAGTCTTTAATATTAAACACACTGCTCTTTATACCTGGACCAACTGTGGTCTTTTAATTTTTTTTTAACTTTTTTTTCCTCCACCCTTCTATTTTTATTATTTATCTATCTTCAAAGTAAATGAAGAAATAAAAACTTGCCTAAGCTTTTTTAGTAGTATTAACAACGGGCCCAGTTGCAGCAGATAACTGCCTTTACTAAAGATTTTGAGTTTGAGTCCTCTGATATGTGGGGCACTTACTACCCAAGTCATAATTCATCTGACTGAAGAGCTATATATTAAATACATATATATCAACTGCGAACATTTCTAAAAACTATTCTAGGCATAGGCAAGCTTTTTCTTCAATAATTTCCTGTTGATTTTTACTTTGCAGTGTTTCAATAATTTCACTTATGCCCATTGCAAGAAAGCTTAATTTTTGCATGTCTGCTTATGTGGGAGTCACACTCCCCCACACACTTACCTTGGCACAGTTTGTAAGCTCTGCCTCAAATATTAGAAATGGCAGTATCAGGTGCACCGCCATGAACACACTGTGATGAGGCAGTATTACCAATTTCCTAGGAGTTCAAGCCTGCATTATTATGCTTATTATTGTTATTATTACTTTGGAGGCAACTGCTTGTGGCATAATTTCTTGTAAACAACTCATTTGCATTTCAAGCAATTGCTTAAAAAAAGGCACCTCACAGGCCTCAAAACCCCTCTCAATATCTCACCAATATTCACCAGTATCTTTGAAATTCACAGAATACGATGTTGTTCTGAAATGCAGAAGTCATTCCATTAAAAAAGAAAACAAATAACAAACCGAAACAAAAACAAAATGCCACCACCAGAAAAAACCCACCCTTATCTCATCTGCTAGCCTGCACAGGAAAGATTAAAACCTGGATTCCAAGACATTACACTTTATTCTGTCAAAGTGCCAAACAGCAAAATCATCATGCTACTCATTTTATATCAACAGTTGGATGAGAAACCCACCTTTGTAGTTCTGTTTTCCACTCAGTTCTCTGGCAGATTTTTAGGCATCTTGCTTCCACCCATGTAGCAGACAGCATTTATTAACATCTCCCATCCCAGACATGCCAGTGATTTGGACTCTCTCTCCTTTCTAAATCCGTTTCTCATCTCTACTGAATGACAAGTATGACCCATGTCAAACTCCCACTTACAAATAAACTTACAGTGTGTGTCTTAGGGAAATTCAGTAGAGGCTTTTCACAACTTACATACAATCAAATATTTAAATAAAGGACCTGAAAAATCACGAACGAGCACAGAATATCATATTTTCATGTTTAGTCTACCTTGCTATGAATTATGCATTTAATCAAACACCTCAAATGTTTTTGATTTTACAAAGTACCAAAAAGTTGCATTCACACAGCAACATAAAGGGAAAATTAGTAAACTTCTCATTTTTACTTTGCTGAAAAAAAATATTAAGACCAAATGCAAAGGAAAATAAAATCCACTGCAAACCCATTTCAACCAGAGTCACAAAAGACTTTGCTCCTTGTCTTTCAATAGACGGGGAGTATAAAGTCCACAGTAGCACATAAAGGCTAATGGCAGCCTACAATCTAATTAGCCCTTATTATAATACTATCCAGAGATTCAACAGATACTTCTTTAGAAAGGACACAGGCACAAAGAACCCACCCACAAAGGAGTTAAGTTTCCTTTTAAAGGTCTAGAAATTCATAATAAAGAAGAGTCTTTGACCAGGAAGAAGCTTGGCTGAGCCTGACATGTTAGCTAGCCTGCCTTGAGATTTTCTTGATCGAAAGGGGAAAACAAGGGAACAAGAGTGTTTATATATTCTGCTTCATTTAGATTTTCACCTTGGCTTACAAGGCTGAGTGAGGTTTTCCTTTGTATGAGGTTAGGATTTCCTGTGAGCTTTGCTGAGATTTCTATGGAAGTGCGGAGAGTAGAACTGAAGAGCATATAAATGGGGCTCCAATAAGCCTGGGTAGTTTTTCTCTTTTTTAAAAAGTTTTGAGAATGCTGTTACACTGGAGAATGTAGAATATACTCTGGATGATGGAGAACAGCTGTTATCAAATTATGCCCAGTGAGTATTAACATCTGCAGTGCTGTATTAGGGACACAGGGGTGATCCAGAAGGAGGGAAAGTAGGGGACAAACTGCCTAAAGCTTAGACAGCCCCTAAATTTTCCTGTCAGAGGCGGATCACAAGACACAAGGGAGTGTATGGGTATGTAATGCATGCTGGAGAACAGCTCTGAGGAAAAAGACCTGGGAGTCCTGGTGGACAACAGGATGACCATGAGCTAGCAATGTGCCCTTTTGGTCAACAAGGCCAATGGTCTCCTGGGGTGCATCAAGAATGGCCAGCAGGTTACAGGAGGTCTCCCTGTAACCTCCCCCTCTGCCCTGGTGAGTCCCCATCTGGAGTACCGTGTCCAGTTCTGGGCTCCCCAGTTCAAGTAGGACAGGGAATTGCTGGAGAGGGTAGAGCAAAGAGCTACAAAAATGATTAGAGGCCTAGGACATTTCTCTTTTGAGGAAAGGTTGAGGGACTTGGGTCTATTTAGTCTGGAGAAAACTGAGGGGGGATCTGATCAACATCTATAAATACTTAAAGGGTGGGTGTCAAGAGGAGGGAGCCAGTCTTTTGTCGGTGGTGCCCAGTGAGAGGACAAGAAGTAACGGGCACAAACTTGAGCACAAGAAGTTTCATCTAAACATGAGGAGGAACTTCTTCACTTTGAGGGTGGCAGAGCACTGGAACAGGCTGCCCAGAGAGGGGGTGGAGTCTCCATCTCTGGAGATCTTCAAAACCTGCCTGGACATGTTCCTGTGCAATCTGAAAGGTCCTTTCCAACCCAGGAAATTCTGTGATTCTGTGTGTGGAAACACTGAGGCCTTGAGCAGGCCCCAGAAATACACACAACAGGGTAACCGCCATATTGGCTCCGGTGGCGGCAGTGACCAGGCCCCGTGGCCCACCGGCCCCAGCCCAGGGCTGCCAGGGAGGCTTGGCAGCATTTCACCACGCACCAATTAAAACTCGTAATTGCAGACACAGTGTGACTGTACTCAGTACTGATGAGGCCTCACCTTNACCATCCCTGGAGGTGTTTAAGAAACGTGTAGATGTGGCACTTCAGGGCAGGCTCTGGTGGCCGAGAGTGATGGGTTGGGCGATTTGTTTTGTGGGGTTGAATTATTTTTGTGTTTATTTTTGTTTGATTGATTGACTGATTGCTGTGTGTAAGGTTGGCCTCGATGATCTCACAGGTCCCTTCCAACCATGAAAATTCTGTGACTCCCTCCCGGGCAGCGCCGGCCCCGCACCTGCCGGCCGCCGACACCATTCCCCTTCGCTCCCTCAGGCCCGGCCCGGCCTCCTCCAGCCCTCCGCGACCGCGGAGCTGCCGTTGAGGGAGCGCGTCCATCCCTGCGGCCAGGCCGCTGCCAGCCTCCCCTTCCAACCCCGCCTCGCCCCGCTCCGCTCCGCGCCGCTCCGCCCCGGCTGGGGCTGAGGGAAGGCGGCGGCGGCGGGGGCGCTGCCAGTCCCGCCCGCACGGCCGTGCACACACAGGGATAGACCCGCACACACACAGAGGGATAGAACCGCACATATTCGCACACACACACACGGAGCTGCACCCCGGGCTGCCTCCCAGCCCGTCCCCGCCGCCGCCGTCCCCGTCCCCGCCGAGGCCGCCCCGGCGCAGCGGTGCAACATGGCGCTGGTGCCCTGCCAGGTGCTGCGAGCCGCCATCCTCCTGTCCTATTGCTCCATCCTGTGCAATTACAAGGCCATTGACATGCCCGCGCATCAGACCTATGGAGGCAGCTGGAAANGGAGTCCCCCAACCTCGACGGCAGCGGCATGAGGTGACCTTAAAAGCGGGGACGGCGACATGTTGTGCCAACAGGGTGGTTGGAACGGAGGAAGAGCCGGACAAAGCCCTGAGGGGCCGCCTGGGCCCTGTCACCGCCGTGCTGCTGCTGTGGGGCCTTTTTTTAACGGCTGGCAGTAAACACCAGCCCCCGTCGGCCTCAGCGTTTGACTCCTGTGTGCTGTCAAAGTACAAAACGTGTCTTGCCACCCTGGGCCCATGCGAGGAACCTGTCCTCAGCAGGTGCAAGCGTGTGAGAGCGATGCTGAAGATGTTGGGCAACACAGCTTCCAGTTAGTTTTGGTTGCAAATCCATAAACGAGCCCAAGAAACAAAAGATGTTTTCACTTCACTTTTCTTCGTAAGGGTCCAGATCTGCTGGAAAGCACCAGGTGCTGGCCAAAGGTTATTTTATGCACTGCACTTAGTAACCTTGGTGGCCTCCTCAAGAGTGTTCCCCAAATGCAACTGGGAGGAGAAGGGGCGGGAGAAAGAACAGATGGGAGGAGAAATTCCCTTTCTGGTTCAGAAATGCAATAACCAGCTTATACCTAGTACCTAGATCAAAATAGGTTGTTGTTTTGTTTTGTTTTGTTTTGTTTTTCCCTTTGGATCCACAGTGCAAATAGGCAAGAAATTTTGCAGTTCCTACTGAGTTACAGAGAAGTCCCAAAGTGGAAGTATTTCAGTGCTTCACAGTGATAAAATCTCTCTCACATCCTCATTGTAGGTTCACAAGTATTTCTACTATTGCCCACGTGCTCCACATCCGGTCAGTAGGTTGAGTTTTTGACTTTGGAGACTGAACTCAAACACATAACTGAGCAGGTGAAGCATGCAAATTTCTCTATCAGGGTTAAGCTAAGGTTCACTGAGGTCCATATTTTATTTTGAGAGAAGAAGCACCTGCTGTATTTTGCATTTAGCATGATAATTTTTGTGTTGGATGCCAAAAATTTGCTGGATCTCTGAGGATACACAGCCATAACTAGTGCTTTCAGTGCAATTGTAAAAGGGTATCTTAAGGCCTGATGTTTTTCTGAAAGGCAAATTAGAATCCACTTTTTTTTTTTCCCTCTTAGGCTTCTGAACAGTATTGTCAATAATATTAATTGATAGAAGTTAGTGTCAAGTGCCAGTAAGCTGGAGGGGAGCTATTGACTTTGGTGGCACTTGAATTGGAGGTGAACCAAGTAAAGCTAAAAGCTGATCCATCTTGTCTTTGAGTCTCCTTCACCTTTTCCTATGTTCTCCTAGCCCTGACAGGGGCTTGAGGATTAAATGAACTAAGGCTGTCACACAGTGAAAATAACATTTGATAGCATGTGATATTAATGATTTCCCCAAAATTACAGCCTGCTGTCTGTGGCGAGTTCATGTGGACTTTCCCACCAAAGCATGCACATTGTTCAGGCTACTTCTCTCATGGCCCAAAAGGTCAAAGTAAATATGTGGTGCTTTCCAGAAATGTCTAGAATAGTTATCAACTGCAGCTGGTCATTTCTGTCCTGTAGCTAGTAGTTGTCACGTGTTTCTTGTAGTTAGGTCCAATAGTTGAGAAAAGGTTAGCAATTCCTTATAACCAAACGGCTCTGGCAGCATCTTATTTAAGAAATCTATCTTTCTGTCTCCTGGGATGACTGGGAGACTAGAAAAAACAAAACCTTTTAGATTCCTGAGGAGGATACCAGGAGGCATGTTGGAGGATGTTAGGCACATTTCCGAAATACTGTGTATTGACTTGAAGTCTTAAAAAGCTCTTCCGTAAGTTTCAGTTTCCTCAACCATGTGCAGTGTTCCTGTGTCAGTCACATTTAAAGGCTGTCTAGACAAAATACTATCAATGCCAGAGTCTTGGCAGACATGTGTTCTTGCTACAGATTGTACTTCCACAAGGAGAGATTTCATCTTTGACATCATAGAAGCACGTAGAAGTTTTTTCTGTTACCAGAAATTGCCACCAGTTCTTGAGAAAGTGAGTTCATGACTTGAATCTGAAAAGTAATTTGGAAATTTTTTTCATCTGTCCGTTTGTAAAGGGACATTCCTTTCCAGTATCAGCATCAATAAATGTCTTAGAGATTTAGGTGGCTGGCTTTGCAGAGGTGCTGTGTGAAATGATTTACAGTTATCTGCAGGTAATGAAATTTTGAATGGAATTAGGAAAAAACTAGTGGCTTGGACTCTAGAATACAAGACATAGTAAGGTATTCTAAATGTATGCATTAGTCTGATTTCAGCCCCTGCGCTGTTTACAGAAGCTGAGCTTTATGAGGAAGTTATTTAATACAGACCCAAAGACTGTATGTCCCTGTCTGTCCGTAATATTTAGGATGTTCACACCTAAGTTAGATTTTCTTAGATGCCAGTATTCATGTTTAATCTCTCCTATCATTGAAGTAAGAAGGAAAATAGGTGCATCCGATGACTTATTTTAACTGCTGTCATTCTGATGACTGACGTGTGTTTTTTCGGTTGTGAATGTGGTGGCCACATTTCCTAAAACACCCGTGTCGATGGAGTAATTTTCTGGTTCATGAAGCAATGTACTGGCAGTGTATTTTGCCGTTGCACTGATGATAATCCTCACTAGCAATCATTTCTTCACTTCAGACTTTCTCCTCAGTAGAGGTGGTAGCTGCTTACCCATTTTATTCAAAAAATGGCAAAAATATCTACCTAGTACCTGTGGATTCCAAAACATTTCAGAAATGAGAGCAGTGTCCTGTTTGTCGTTCATAAACAGGGGAACTGAGGTACAAAGAGGTGAAGAGTTACTGCCTAGATCAGTAGGTGGGCCCAGCAGGTCAAGTTACTGAACTGAACATTCAGACTGGTTGGAAGCTACAACACGTTGATTTCATTTAGCCTCATAACACAAACCAAGCCCCAAAGTTATTTTGTGTGAAAGGGGCAAAAGAAGTGGATTCAGGTGGGATATTTCATGAAATGGCACCTAAAATGTTCTTGTAGACTGCTTTGTTAGGCTGCTGCTGGAGTGCACTGTCCTGTACCACCACCCATAAATTCGTTGTTGAGCCTCCTAGTTGAAAGTTAAGTTAAGGTGAAAATGATGCCGGTACAAAGTGATTCTTTGCAACAAATTTCTCAGCTGTTTAAGTGTCTCAGAAACCATCCTGACTTCTACAACTCTGCTCAGTTCTGTAAGCACTTGAAGTAGCTGAATTAAAGATAATAATACTCGAATTAAGGATAACCAGATAATCCTGCATACTCTGCAATCACACACCTGCCTTTATAAATACACATTTGTTGAGGGATCCGTTGCACCAACTTGTCTAAAGTGGCAGGCTCCTTGTTGGTGCCGGGGTTTTGTTCTTCACTTTCTCTTGGCTCTCTTACTGTTGTTGTGAGAAGGCACAAAAATAAATTCTATTCTGGAATAAAGTGGAGCCTGTGGGTGCTGAAAGAAGACCAGTTCTACTTTTTGTGTTTGGGTGTGTGTGGTAATTAGCAGAAGAGTAACTTAGAATTAAAATAAGTATCTGTCTCCTTTAGTAGGGGGTGCCCTGGTCTATATAGCTTCTAGTTTTCATTGTGCAGTTTCTGTGAAAACTTTGTTCCTCAAAGAAGCTAGAGTAGACCAAGATGGTACCAGCACATACATACCCATGAGTTAATAAAAGTCTGTTTGGGTTTTTTTTAATGTTAACATCTCTGATAGGCTGACAGGTAGTTATTGAGACAAAAAGCAAGGCTAGGTTTTTGGAAGCAGTCTCAAGTGTTATGTTTTATGATTGTGATTAATGGTCCTATTTTGAATAACAGAACGTTAATGTGGGTATTCATACAACTTGATTCAGGGCAGCCAGCGCTGGAGAGGAATTGATTTTGCTTGTATATAAATCTGCCTGGCCTTATACTTTTATTATTCTCTTGAAAGAAATAGCAGAATGTCTGTGTATGAACTTTTATATGTTGTCTGGCAGATTGAGTGCTACAAAACAACAGGTAAAAGCTGTGTTCTCAGCATATTATTTGCTAGTACATGTTGTATTTGTTTTGTGGAAAATGCATTTAGGTTTGGTTTCATTAAGTTTCAGTAAGTCATCAGAATTTAGTTAGTTTCTTGTCTTCAGAAAATTTCAGAGGCATGTTAGCAATAGGACTAGAAAACAGAGTTGGTAGATTTGTCACTTAGTTACTATTTAATTAGTTGTTAAGGTGTATGAGATACAATTACTGGACAACAAAAGAAGATGGCAATTTAACAAAGTGTAGCTAAAAATTATAGGTGATTTGTGCCCAATTTGGATTTAGCCATGCATAGGAAATAAAATGACCAGAAAATGTCAGAGGCCAGATGATTCAAAACTAAGGAGTAATCAACTGTGCTATTGGTGTGATATCTGAAGTTGAGTAAGTTTCACTGTTAACTGTATGGGTTTAACTTAGGGCACAGAAGACAAAAGTGAAAACACGTTTCACACTCCATGGAATATAACAATGACTCTTTTCCAGGATTTCCTTTAGTAAAATGAATTTCACCTTCTGCTTTCCTCTTTCATGATCTGTAAAGTTACCCTCATATTCAAGTGTTTTATGGCTTTTGGGTGAAAAGATTACAGAAGTGTAAAATATTATTATGTATTATTCCCAGAGGTAATTAATCACCATGTCTAAATATCTCAGTGTTCTTACTATAACAGAGGATAGGGTCAATGGAGTGTTTATCAGTTTGCAGTGAAAGGAAGGGATTGCTTTTTGAGGAATAACAAGGTGAGGTTTCTTAATGTTGCTTAGTGTATTTGAGGGAAAAGGCAACGATAAAGGTAAGGGAACCTTTTAATAAGTGTGTGTTTTAAAGCTTTCTTGTTCCCTCTCAGGCTGTAAACATGTCAGAGAAACAGTTCTGTATCGTGCCATCGATGCAGTAATAAAAATGTAGTAGTATCACTGTTCCTTGTTCATGGACCTGTGTTTTCCATTTGCTTTTGGTAGCACTATTACAAATTGACTGGAATTTGAGCACCACATTGAAGAGTTCCATTTTCACATTGCATTAGCATGTCTTGATTTTACAATTGGGCTTAAATATGTTGAACATTTAATTTGGGAATTTAGGAAAGTTATGGCTGTCTTGAAATATTTGTGTTGGCAGTAGGGCTGGCAGGGGAAAGGAGGAGAGTGGAAGAGAGGACAAATTGGGATCACTTACTATGATGATAGATTTAACTGATGTCAGTAATATTATTTTACAACTTGGAGTCTGTAAGTGATAGGTAACAGCATGCTACTGCATTTTAACCAGTGTAGAGTCTGTAGAATTTTGCCAGAACAGTTTCAAATGATGACAACTTCAGTTGAATTATTTTCTTGATGATTTTATTATAGTGGTAAGGATAATTCAGATAATCTGACAAAATTGTTAAATATTTTAATAATAATAATAACCTCAACAACAACAATAGCAGTAGTAACTATTCACTATAATCCATATGAAGGAATTATTAAATATTTTAAACAATTTGTTTAAACAAGGACAACACAGCTAGTGTTCTGTGTTAGTGTTCTGTGCTGAAGTTAAAGTTGGGGTTCTGAGTTCTAGTTTGTTGTGAGCATAAGTCTATAACAAAGTATTTAATGGGTGTATTTTTGACCTTATATTTGTGTTATCTTATTGAGACCATGTAAGCTAATACAAGAAATAATTTTGAGATAAACCTTTCGAAGTTGTCATAAGGATCTATAGAACCTATCAAATAACCTTAACTAAGATAGAAAATTTAGTATTTTAAATTAAAAGTGGTTTTTATAAAAATCAAATTCCCTTTGAATCTTTGCAGTTATGTCAACCTGAGGATGTACAAAGACTTGTAGGGTGGAAGTCCATGTAGGGAGTTACTTGTTTTGTCCTTAGGTTGAAAAAAAAAACTGAAAAGGAAACTTAATCACTCTACCTGCAAATGGGGAAATACTCACATGATGAAAGTTTTTTATTATTGGCATGATGGAACTTTTGAATGTGCCAGTGTGCCATTGTGCAACAAAATATGAAGTTGTTTAAACCTATAAATGGGAAAAAAAAATCTTCATGAAATTACAAACCCCTGACATTCCACAGAGGTAAGTTTGCAGATTTGAACAAAGTAAAACAAGTTGAAAAAAATAGTCAATTCTGCAGTGTATTAAACACCACATAATGTAGATACATTACAAGGGATTATGCCTGAACAAAACAATAAAAAGAAAAACATCTCAGACTCCTTCCACTACACACAGTCCTTTCTGTTCTGCAACTTTCCATATCTAAGTATTAGAGTTGTCAGTGCCTGCCCATCCCAATGTGGTATTTAGAAAACATTTTTCTATTTGTGCTACTTTAATATAGACTCAGATCTTGGGAGGAGCTCAGGATGAGGGGAGAATTCCTTGTCATTTGGGGTTTTCATTGCTAATGCAACTCTGGTCAGTCAGTGTTGAGGAGATCGCCACCAGTGACGAGTTTGTGTGTTTCCTGCAAAATTTGAGAATCAAACAAGTATCGGTGTGTAATAAGCTCACGTTGGACATTTCTATATTTGAAACAAAAAGTAATGGTTTTGCTTGCAATACACAGATGAAAGACATCAAATTTCTGTCAATGTAAGGTTTTTTCTTTTAAGTATCTGAATCTGAGGCCTGGTCTTCGCACTTTCTCAGGTCCAGGTATATGAGTTAGAAACAAAACTGGCAATGCCTTGGCTTATTTTGAAGACCAAAGTAAAGCACAGACTTCTTGTTCCCTCTCTGAATGGGTGAATGTAAGAAGATTTCTTCATTCTAATGAAAGCTTTTGCCTTCTTTGCCTGCATTTATTTGAATAACTATGTTTTCTCCCTACTATATTTTTGAAAGCTCTGAATTTGTTATTAGTCTTCAAAGCCTTACAGCATTTGTTCTAGTACTTTTACTATGTATGATCCAAGATTTTTTTCAACTTGACATAGTCAAATCTGCTGCCACTGCAAAAGCTGGTTTGTTGATGTTTTTTTTTTTACTTTAGTGGATGGAAAAATTCACTAAAGCCTGAAGAAAAAACAAGATCAATTGGAAGGTAAAGTAAAACTTCTAGCCTTTTCAGAGAAGGAGAAACTAAAGTAAATTAAAACCTCTAAGTGTGTTTTGGTAAGACTTAAAAACAAGTTCCTTTCCCACTTAGAACTGTGATTAAGCATTTAGAGGATTTTCATCAGCAGTTTGCCAGGTACCTCAGGATATTTACACTCTCTTGATATTGAGTTGGCATTGCTTGTGGGTTTTTTTTTGCAATTTTCTGTGAAATTTGGAGGTCCTGTAGGTTGGAAACAGGTTAAGCTCATGTGAAATGCTAGGAAAAAATCACAGCCTGATTAGGCCAGGCTGGATGGGGCGTTGAGCAACCTGGGCTAGTGGGAAGTGTCCCTGCATGTCCCCCCCCATGGCAGAGGGGTTGGAACTCGATGATCTTAAAGGTCCCTTCCAACTCTAACCATTCTATGATTCTATGATTTTCATTTGTATGAAGGTGCCTTCTGGCAACTTAGATATGTCCATGCGATCTTCCCTCGAGAGTTTGAAATCAGCATTTGAATGCCTCTGTGTTGCATTCCTTGAACATCTTGTCTTGTCGCTGCCCTCTCACGCATCCTGTTTACAGCAGGATTCCCAAACAAATACTTGCCGAAGGGTGCAATTATGTAATAATTTCCACTTAGATCTGTGTGTGGCTGACATAGCTCAGGTATTTTTGCCGCTGTTGTCTGTCAGGTCAGTTGTTTCATAGTGCTTGAGGAGTCGTTACAGTATAGCTTAAAATAAAACTACTACAGCTGGATTTTTACTATTTGAATATTAGGCATTCTGCTAAAGATGAACTACAGTACAATGGGCAGCACAGCATCAGATCCTTTGCCAATTCCTTGCTAACTTGTAAGCAAAGCACAAGGCATGGTGGGTTTTGGCAGTGAATTAGTTTGAATGAAAGAGTTGAACAGGCTGAATCTTACCTCTCCGAATGCTGCTGGGCACTTTAGACTGTTTGAGTTGGTTGTGCAGGGACTTTGCAAACAATTTCAGTTTTACTCTGTTAGGAATTGATTTGCTTATTTTTGGTTTTGGAGAGTGCTGTCAGTATTTATCTATTTTTTAAATCCTAGTTCTTTGTGTACTTCAGGGTAAATTTACTTTTCTTTTTTCTTTCCTCTCTATTTGCATATATTTTATTGGGTGTCTTGAAGCCTTCTGGTCCTGGCAGCGCATAAGTAACAAATTGTTATTTATTATTTATTATTATTGCTAGTATTATTAGAATTCAGTCAGAGTGGGAGCTCCACATGCAGAGCACAGGTGGCATACATTCCTAAATGTACTTGATCAGATGCAAAAGGAAGAAAAAGAAACTGCTGACTTTAAATGCTGCTAAATAAATTGATAAAATGAATGCAAAAAGGATGTTTTCTCTGTGAGATGCTTAACGAGCTTGTTTGTGGCTGAAGTGGTGGAAGCATTTCATACAGCTAATTTTCAGGCTGGCATCTCAGTGTGATCTTGAGCACAGTAATAGGACCCTTGACCCTAGAGAAGATTCAGGTTGTTGATAGCCATTGCTCATGCAAGTTAAGCTCTGTAAAGGATCCAAGTGGAGAAGGTGGGAGAGAAAAGGAAGAGCCAGTAGATGCCAGCACTTTGTCCTTGGGGTGTGTAGGTGAGAGTGTGCACTGTGTTAATCAGCTTTTTGTTGTGACAAACTGGTTTTAAGATCACAGAATTGTAGAACCATAGAATTGTCTAGATTGGAAAGGACCTTTAAGATCATCAGCCTAACTCTGATCAAAACAACTCATCATTAAACCATGTCACTAAGCACTTTGGTACTAAGATATTTGGCTGCCAGGTATGAGGATTTGATAGACTAAGATATTTGGCTGCCAGGTATGAGGATGAAGTGAGGGAAAACAAGGGGTGGGGGAGATAGAAAGTGGCTGCTGGTTCTTAGCTAAAACAGCATGTGTTAGTTCCCTCAGACTTCCTCCCCTTCCTTGTCCTCTCCCTCGTTTTTCCCTCCCACACACCCACACACCCCCCCGTGCTGGTGGCATGGCACCACTTCCCTGTGCATCACTTGTGTCTTTAGCATGCTTCTGCTTGGTGGAAGGTGCTTGTGAAACTTTGTCTTCCCTTTGAAGCCATATGCACTGACAGATGCACAACTCCCCATTCGCTGTTCACTTAAGCTTACAAACAAATTGAAATTCCATGCTGTGAAAGCTTTCTTGACCTGAGTTTACTTGTTAGAGCTGCATTCCAAGAACTGTGAATTTGCCTGTGCACTAGGGACAATTATCTGCATTCCTGTAGGTCCTGGGAAGTGTGTCCTGAGAACGTGTGAGTCACGAAGGAAACCTCTGCTCCATGGACCTGCTGCACAGCACTGAGGCTGGAAGGCATTTGGGGTGTTTGGAGATGGATTTGCATCTTTGTGTCTGTGTTTGATACAGTAATTATTTACTTATGCTGTTATTTAATCTTCATAAAAGCTACCCTGGTCTGTAGGTCTATAGTCTCTCCATGAACTGTGCATATCTAAGAGGAAATTGTCCTGCTACTACTGAAGTCAGTTTAGGTGACCAGTTAATGAACCACGGATAGATGATTACAGCGGTTTGAGGGTACCAGATGCTGTTAAGTTTTTGATTGTCAAAGAGCTGTAGCTAACGAGAGAGAACAGACAGCTTTTGGGTCAGCTGTCTCATGACCTAATGTGGCTAGAAAGGGATATGTATTTATTAAGAAGCTAATGATGTTTCTAATTCTAACGTATGATTATAGAAGATTAGTATTCAAGTCTCCTTGAGTCGATGCTGGTATAATTTCAGAAGCCAAACACCTCTGAATTTCCAGAGATTATAGTCATATGGCATTTCAGGCTAAGTTTTATTTTGTTTTTCTCATGGTTTGAGGCAGAAGCAAAATGGTAGAGCCAAATTAAGTCAAAGCTGGTTTGTTCTCCATTATTAGAGTGAATTAAAATTATGAGATATATTTTATGAGGATTTTAGGAAAGGGTGGAAGGACTTCTTTTTAGTTTGGGGATGTGAGCCAGTGAACTTCTTTATTTCAAAATACAACCTGCAGCATATAGCCAAAACAGGAAGGTCTTTGAGGGTGTGCAAGAGATGATTTTGTTCATTCACTGCTGGCTTTGGGAATGAAAGTGCTCCCACTTTGCCCTGATCCACTCATGCTCCTTATCACCGAGTCAAGCTCTTCAGTTACCGGTTGCTCTTCGCTAGCACTGTAATTTCTGCCCTTTTTTCCTTATAGGAACCCATCTGTGCAATGTTGCTTTCCCTATTCCTTCTAATTTCTTCTTACCCAGCACGGTCTCCTTGATCTTTCAGCTCCGTATCCCAGTTCCAATTGTGTATCCCATCCTCTTCCAGAAACCTGAGTTTTCCTGTTGGTGCTGCTTTTCTTTTCCCCGTAATACTCCTTATACTCTTTTCCCACCGTTTACACATACCATCTCTTCTCCCAGTGCATTCACTGTCTTACATTGTCTTCTGCATCCTCACCCTGTTCTTCCCAAATACCAGACCTCCTCAGTGTCATTCCCTTGACTTCTTAAAGCACCCTGTGTGGACCCAAAACAGTGAAGAATCAGCCATTTTCCATCAGAAAAGCTTCATTTTGGTGTGGCGAGAGTCCTAAAGAAACCCCTTTTGAAACAATGTGTTATAAGGCTCTTAGCTTTCCTTTCTGGTTTTGAACAAGTTTTTAATCATCCTGGTTACAGGAAAAAAATCCAAAAAACTTCCCTAAGTGTTAAACATAACATTTCATGATCTTAATGTTTGTTATGATGTTAAAATGGCAGAACACCAAAAAGTGGTCTGCCATTCAATTTTTTATAATAAATTTTCCAATTTAGAAGCAGGTCCTTGATAGAAACGGATGTTGAAGTTGAAAACTCAAACTAATGTATGGAACCAGCAGTCGGTATTTATTCAGACATTTCTCATCTGTTCTTTCTTTTTTCTCTTTTTGTAATTTATATATTTCAAATGATATGCTGAAGTGATTTAAATTGTATTTCCTAATAAGAAAACATATAATAATCAGTGTGAGGTTTGAAATCTACTGCATCCAAATATTTTTAAAAACAAAAATATTTTTAAAAACTGTGTTGCTTGCTGGCTATTACTGTGATTAATATGATTAATAGAAGAAGGTTTCTCTTTTTTTCCCTTTCTTTTCATGTGAACATATATAAGTACTTATTCCTTGTTTGTGTGGGTGGATTGAGAGTGCATACAGACATGCTTGTTGTTTAGAGGTAGGGCAAGAGAGAAGTTGCATTTCACAGTGGTAACTTTCTACTCAAACCTGTGTGGAAGCTTGTTCATTCTTGTCAGGGATTACTTGATAGACACAAACCTGCCATGGTTCCATGTCCAACCAGTAACAGGGCTGAACACATGCCCTGTAGGCACATTCAAAACCAGAAGTGTAAAATCAGGTTGCTAAAATGTAAGTCGATACAAATAAAATTCTTCCTGGACTGGGTGGTTTAGATTCAAGATTGTCTTTTAAGGTACCTCAGACAAACAGTCAAGTGATGGCTGGAGCAAGGAGTGCTCAACATCTGACCCACCAGGGGTCTAGAGCCTGCCTGGTTATTAGCCTTCCCATGCCCAGCAGAGGGGTGGACCTGTGGGCTGGTGCAGTGTTCTCATGGGACCATCTTGGTCTTGATCTGGCCCTTCTGTGGGGTTTGATCTGTGTGGCACATCGTAGGTACCAGATGGTAGAGAGGTCTTGGTCTACAGAAGTATTTTGTCCTTTCTTCAAGCAGCTAATGGAAAGGTATTCTCTTTGTATTATCCAAATTCATAGAATCATAGAATGGTTAGAGTTGGAATGGACCTTAGAGATCATCAAGTTCCAACCCCCCTGCCATGGGCAGGGACACCTCTCTCTAGAGCAGGTTGCTCCAAGCCCCATCCAGCCTGGCCTTAAACACTTCCAGGGATGGGGCATCAACAAGTATCAAATTAGTTCTGCTTGGTTTGCACAGGGGTTATAGAATTGTCTAGGTTGGAAGGAACCTTTCAGATCATTGAGTCCAACCGTCCTAACACTGGCAAAAACCATCACTAAACCTGTGTCCCTCAGCACCACATCTGCCCATCTTTTAAATACTTCCAGGGATGGCAATTCCACCACTTCCCCGGGCAGCTTCTTCTAATGTTTGATAACCCTTTCATTGAAGAAATTTTTCCTAATATCCAATCCAAACCTCCCCTGGCACAACTTGAGGCCGTTTCCTCTTGTTCTATTGCTTGTTACTTGAAAGAAGAGGCCAATCCCCAACTTCATACAATCTCATTTCAGGTAGTTGTAGAGAGTGATAAGATCTCTCAGCCTCTTTTTCTCCAGGCTGAGGGGGAGGTTGCGGTCAGAATTCATGTTCTGGGTGATACTCAGCATCCACACCATACTACACATGGGTTAGATCGATGAGAGGTTTCAGCACCTTGCAAGATAAAACCCTAAAGTATTCAAGGGCTGGCATTTTTTTTATGTTTTTTTGTTGGTTTGTGGATTTTTTTTAATGTCTCTTCTGTTGTGACTTTAAAATTAGAAATTATTAATCTGTTCCAGATGGTAGGAAAAAGTCAATGCTGCAATTTCTTGTGAGGGGAAAAAAAAAAGATTTAGAAAAAGTATTTCAAATTCATGGTTTCAGTGCAGTTGGACTGACCAAATGAAAACAAAACATTTGATTGTCTTCATTAAGATTCTTGGACAAAACTACATTACAAAGGAGTCAGCCACTGCAGTGAAAAATTGGTATTCAGAAATATTTTGCCAGCTGTATTAATTGAAAACTTGGTTTATTTTCCTTTAGCAAGGGCAATACCAATGTCACAAAAGCAATATCCTACTGAAAGTTGCAGCTTATTCATAAATGTTACCCTTATTTCACAGGAATTACATCCGTGCTGTGTGAGACAGTGAAAGCAAACTTGAATTTGAAATATAAAAGTGAAAGTCAGGAGGGAATGTGATAAAAATTCCAATCCAGAGAACAATTATTTAATAACCTTTTGTTTTGTTTTAATTAAGCACATCCTGATTGCAGGGCTTAATAAGTATTTTGAAGAAGTCATAGAATCATAGAATCATAGAATGGTCAGAGTTGGAAGGGACCTTCAAGATCATCAAGTTCCAACCCCCCTGCCATGGGCAGGGACACCTCTCCCTAGAGCAGGTTGCTCCAAGCCCCATCCAACCTAGCCTTAAACACTTCCAGGGATGGGGCATCAACAACTTCCCTGGGCAACCTGTTCCAAATTATAATAATATGGTACAAGCAATGTCCACTTTTGGCCAGTTTTTCCCTCTTAGGCCTGGTACTTGGCCTGTCTTAGGTCTTGTGCTCAGTGAATGTGACTAAACAGTGTTTGCCAGGCAAAGAGGCACGGTGATGGAGGTGAACCTGTTTTAGGAGGTGCACATTTGCACAGTGTGCCTGTATCTCAGTGGTGTATTTTCAGAGAAGGTGTCTTTGGCTGGGTTGTGGTACAGGCAACCCAGAGCCCTCATTTTGAATCACTCCAGTATCTTCTGTACCTTTCAGGGTGCTGGCCTCAAGTGAGTATATCTTGTGTGAGAGAAGACATATCCTTGATACTCAGAATTCTATAGAGTAAACTGACCTTTCTAAAGGACTCTTTTTTTAAGGCAGGTAGATGGGAATTCAGCATTATGAATGAGACCTGGAATAGCCCCATCTTTTATTAATATAATGTCTCCTGATTTACTGCAGGAAGCCACTGAAACGATTAAGTGTACCAGCAGTCTGCATAAAATGCCTGGGTGACCTCCAAAGCACTATGACAGATACTGAAGAAAAATGTTAAAACCTGTATGATCAGCTTAAGGAAAATTAAGGCCATATCTCAGTTTGCTGGAAATGCTGTTAAAGTAGGAAGACAGGTAGTGGCTGCGGAGTGGCAGAACACTGAGGCCAAATCTCTTTCCATACGATCTAAAACGGAGTTTGCTTTGCAGTTTTCCTCCTTGGTGGTCTTTCCAAAAGAAAACATAGGTAAATAGTATAAATAGCTGAAGAATCCCTCTTCCAAACAGCCAATCTTGTCCATTCTCTTTATGAATATTTATTTTCGTAGCATCTCTTTCGTTCTCAATCTTCCAAGGAAAAAGCAATGCATGTGCAGATGGAGATCTTCTTATTTCTCTTTAGGACAAAATTAATAAATCCTGGTAGCAAGTATCTTACTAAAGTAGAATGGCTTTGTAGTGCCATTGCACTTCTTGATGTAAAATCTCAAAGCACTTGGGAAATATTAGCTAATTCTCTGCAGAGATTTAAACCAAATACAAGCCCACCATGCAAGATACTGAAATCAACTGGTTATATAGTAATTAAAACCCTTAAGGAATTACCTCAGTTGTGTAATCTGTGTGTTAAAACATCGTTAATCTCAGGTGTCCTGGAGGTGATTGTGAGACAGAGGCTGCCCATAGATTACTCCTATTCAGCCTTTAGGGTTTTTTGCAGGGTGGGGTGGACTGGAGCTGAGGCTGGTCATTCAGTGTCACCTCCAGTCTGCCCCATCTCACCCGGTGACTCACTTGTTCCTACTGCTATCAGCAAAGAGATGGGAAGTGTGTGGACATTGCCATGAGGTGTGAACGAAGGTGGAGCAGGACCAACCTGACTCCACTCTGGCTCCTGTTTTGGCTCCACCTTCTTCTGTTCTCCATGAGAAAAGCCATATCCTACCTTGGCCTCAGCCCTTCCCACTGTTGTAGCAAACACAGTCCTCAACCCATGCCCACCCAGTGGCTGCAGAGCGAAAGATGGGGGGAGGCAGAGTGCTTCTTTGCTTGGTGGATGTGGGAAGGAGCATTTGATGATACGGGAAGGAGCATTTGATGATACAGGAAGGGTGAGCTGAGTCCAGGCTGCAGATGAGGGAGAAAGGAAGAGACACAGCTATTTAAATGGTAGAACGTAGGCTGCTGCCATGGGTGCTGAGTGGGTGGTTGCTGCAGCAGAGCATCAAGAGAGATGGCTGCAGCAGGGCAGGCTGACCTTCAGAAGAAAAAGAGGAAGCCCCAGACCAGAGATCTGACCTCTGTGTGTGCTGAGCTCAGGGTGTCCTCAGTCTGCAGCAGCTGTGGGGATTATTGCCATATTTCTGGACAGAAGGAGGTGTACCTACACTGTGTAGCACATGCCGCATAAATGAAGAATCTCTGGGAAATGTTGAACCTGCTGGGTGTACACTGTGAAGTTAATCCCTGTGTGAGCAGTAGGTGTTTATCCAGAAGAACCAGACACTCGGCAGCCTGGACAAGGACCATGAATCCTCACGTGCTGCCTGGAGACAGTTTCTAGCTGGAAATTGGGGAAAAATGAATGTAGGGTAGCTCTAACCTCACGGTGAACATGTAGGTTAACATGGGGGCTTCCACCCACCTGACCTACTTGTGGAACAGCTTCTTTTCTGAGATAAACAGTGCGATATTGTCCGTGCCCGTTTGAGTAGGATGTGTATTTCTGTTGGCTGGAAGAAAGGAAGGTACAGTTGTCAAGCCCAGATGGTGGCTTTGAAATATGCATGATAGTGGCAGCTGTGTGTGGGAAGAATGACTTGAAGTGTGTTGAGGAGGAGGAGGCTTGTTTACTGCGCTCCTGTCTTCATGTAGCTGCGGAGTTGAATGGGGAGAGAAATGAGGAATGCGTTTCGTGTCTGTCGATTATTGCTTCCCTGCCCTGGACAGTTTTTTTCTCCAATATTCATTGTTTGTTTGAAAATTCATGAAGGATCAGCGAGTTGCAGTGAAGGGAGATTGCAAAGAAGCATTGTTGGTATTTCTCCAGTCCTGGATCCTCATAGATTGAGGTCCTGTTTTCCTGAGTTGGACCCTTCTGCCTGGAGAGTCCTTTTTGAAAATTGGGCTGAGGTGGCTGCGTGCACGCTTTGGAGAGGAACACATTGTTCTGGCAGCCTTCCTGATCCTCAATTTTGTGTGTGTCCTTACTTATTAGTCTGTTTTGTAGTCTGTGGTTATGTAAGCACTTAAACCCATCTAGTACTGGCCCCCATGTGTTGGGGTCTTGTTTTGTTGCCGCTCTTGTTGCTGGTTGCCAGCGGTGCTTGAGGGGTGGCCCACAGGCACAACTTGGCTGAGGGACACGTGTAGGCAGATGGCTCTCTTCTTCCTGGGGGAGAACCAGGGTAGTAGGGGGCAGATCCATGAGACCTCATTGAATCACAGAATTGTAACCATTGGAAGGGACCTTTGGAGATCATCTAGTCCAACTCCCCCTGCCAAAGCAGGGTCACCCAGAGCAGGCTGCACAGGAACGTGTCTATATGGGTTTTGAATGCCTCCAGAGAAGGAGACTCCACCACCTCTCTGGGCAGCCTATTCCAGTGCTCTGACACCCTCAAAGTAAAGAAGTTCCTCCATGTGTTAAGGTGGAATTTCCTGAGTTCCAGCTTGTGCCTGTTGCCCCTTGTCCTGTCACCAGGCACCACTGAGAAGAGCCTGGTGACAGGACAAGGGGCTTGCCACCCACCCTTTAGATACTGATGAGCATTGATGAGGTCCCATCTCGGTCTTCTCTTCTCCAGGCCCAGAACTGGACAGATGTGGCACTGTACTCTGGACTCATGGCCAAGCCCTGCCTCCAGGCATCCTGCCACTTGAATACTGGGTGCCCACTTTAGCGCTGGAGAGTGGGACCGGGCTGCTGGCCATCCTGTCCCTTCTTGGAAAGGTCGCCAAGCTGGGGCAGCCCATGAAGAGGTCCAGCTTTCCTAGCTGCAGGGGAGAAAGGCTATGCTAATCTTAGCCTGAAGGTTTTGAGATACAGAAGAGAGAGTATGTGTGTATATACTTATGATTTTATATGAAAGAAAGGAGGATGTAAGATATGCAACACAATGTGTTGTATCCATGTGGTGACGTGGGACGTGTCAATTTAATGCATGAACTCTTTGGGGTTTTATAGTTTTAGATTTATGTTTCTTGTTTATGGTTTCCAGTCATCTCATTAATTAACATTTTTTCTGTGGGGAGAATAGGGGTATAAACCCATATTCCATAAAGCCATAAGGCTTACTCTTTTTCTCACTGTTTTCCAAGTATGTTTTATTATGAGTACATTTTTCGCATTCAGAAATCTGAGCATGAAATTGATCTTTTCTGAATAATTTGGTGATACCTCTTTCAGACTAAAAAAGTCTTTGGCTTAATTAAAGAAAACTAGTCTAAAAAGAAAGTGTGAAGATGTCAGGTCATCTAACAGAAGAATATCAAGATGACATGAGTGAACCCTAATAACTTCTAGAGTCAGAGAGGCAGTTTTGGTGTCAGCTGTTTTACTCTGCGCTGTTGCCTGGTTCATCCTGTGCTGGACCTGCCACTGGAAGACTGCCTTTGCTCTTTAGACTCAGATAAGGTTGTGTATCTGCTTCCGCAGAACCCCAGTTAAATGTCATAGATGGCTTCCAGATACGCCTAATTTTGAGAGTAGCTGCCATTCCAATCTGTAATCATATGACAACGACTTCCAAATTTTTATCATTTGAAAATCTACGTCCGAAGTGATTTATCTGATTTGAGCTTTAAGCTTACAGCAGTCAGACCTACTTCCATTACAAACATCCTTCCTTCCCTCTTCATTTTCTGGTGGGTCTGTGAACAAACCACACTTCAGACCTTTTGCATTCACCAAGTATATCCAAGTATTTTATAAAGAACCAAAGCAGCAAAGGGAAGCAATATCAATGTTCATCCTTATTCTGACTTTTTCACAGCTTTATTTTTAATCTAACATTGACTGTGACACAGGACAACAATGTAAAGGGCCGAAGTTACTGGTTATCAAATGTTTCAAGTCCTCAGGAACATCCTGAGGATGAGGCTACAACAGCATCCTGGCTTGTATCAGGAGTAGGGAAGTGATGGTGCCTCTATACTCAGCACTGGTGAGGCCTCACCTCCAGTACTGTGTTCAGTTCTGGGCCCCTCACTACAAGAAGAACATTGAAGTGCTGGAGCATGTCCAGAGGAGAGCTACCAAACTTGTGAAGGGTCTAGAGAACAGGTCATGTGAGGAGAGGCTGAGGGAACTGGGCATGTTTAATTTGGAGAAGAGGAGCCTGAGGGGAGACCTCATTACTCTCTACAGCTACCTGAAAGGTACAGAAGAACCTATAGAGAAGTGGTTGTTGGCCTCCTCTCTCAAGTGAATAATGACAGGACCAGAGGAAATGGTCCTCAAGTGAGGTTCAGATTAGATATTAGGAAGAATTACTTTACTGAAAGAGTGGTCAGGCACTGGAAGGGCCTGCCCAGGGAGGTGGTGGAGTCACCTTCCCTGGAGGTATTTAAGAAAGGTGTAGGTGTGGCACTTGAGGGCATGCTCTAGTGGCAAAGATTTTTGGGGATTTTTGTGTGTGTATGGTTGGAGTCGATGATCTCAGAGGTCCTTTCCAGACATGATGATTCTGTGATTCTGTGAAATTGGAATAAATCTCCAGAAGGCAGTATTCCTGAAGTCATAAAAGGAACTGAATTGATCAAAGTACAGCCATCAAAAAGGGAAATTTACAAGTGTTTGTTTCTGTGTTGGACAAACACAACATCTTTACAACACTTCAAACAGAAGATGTTGCTGCAAATGGGGTGTGAAAAAATTATCTGCTTAATTAGTAGTAAACAATCATGGCAGCAAAAGAATTTTAGGTGTTTACATTCTTCATTAATCATAGTCCAAATTTGCGTCTGACAATTTTACTTTGAAAATTGTGCTAGTTTTACTGTTGTTCTACTCTCTTCCAAATGAGGATTTAGCTTCGTTAGTACTTGAAATCTGTGCATTCTTCGTTGAATTTTAAGGCTTGTACCCTCTGTTGCCATTGACATCTTAGTACTATGAATGCACCTTAGTGTCATTTGATATTGCTGGCATCTTGTCTTCAGTTTGTGTGTAGATGTAGATGAGACTGAAGGTTCAAGGTATTGAAAATTAGACCCAGGCTGGATGAAGGCTTTCTTCCAGGAAGCAGAAGCCAATTAGAAATATGTTTAATCTGTTAAAGAGACTAATTGAAGCACAGGGAGAATTCTCTTAAATTTATTGTGCAACTTTTCCACTTGTTCCCAGGGTCCATCACTGGAAATTATTTTTTTCCGTGATAGACTTATCATATGGGCATAGCTTTATCAGCAAGAGGAAGACGTAAGTGGTGTTTATTTAGAAGTGTGTACATCTATATTTAAGTATGACCTTTCAAAGATGTCTATAAGGGAGGGAGGTATTTAAATCTTGAAGAATTTCTGCCAACTGTCTTCTAGCAAGGGCAAAAGGATTATTTAAGTGAGTCTCGTTCAGTCAAGACTTTTCACTGTCATCTTTTTCCAGAACGTCCTGAGCTTTAACATGTCATCACAGGAGAGTTAGTAAACTCTTTGAGCTTCAGTTCATCTATAAAACGTGAAAATAAAATCAAGTATTGTTGTTTCACTGGATGATGCCATGAGGTATAATAAAACGTGATCTTTCAGTACTTTGTAGCTCGTGCTGTGAGTTCTAGTAGGTTTCATTTTCAGTTTCTTTTTAGGTCCTAGCTGTAAATGTTAAAAGGTTGTATAGACTTTGCTGTAATACTTACTAGATGTAATTTTTCTTCCATTTCTTCAAATAAACCAGCAGTACAATATTGTTTAACTGCACTAGAGAATACTTTTCATTTTACTTTGTAGGATATGAAGCTAGCATCCACATACTTTATCAAACATACTGATGAAAAACTAAAAAAAAACCAAACAAACAACCCAAAATCAAACAGCAAAACAGCAACCTAATTTCACCTGGCCAGTGCACGTAAGACTCAGTTATGGGCCTTTGGGAAAGTGAGATTTTTCAAAAACTTTGGTGCAGTTAAAGCTAGGCAGCTGCCAGCGTCAGTGGAATAGAAAGCCCAAAGAATATTGCATACTTGAGAGATCCCACCCAAAATGTACTACTGGGCCAGACAAAGGAGGAAAAATACCAGGACACATGAGAATGGCTGCATATTACTTGTGAAGTAGAGTATGTGTAGGATATGTAGGGCAGGATTTATTTTAAGGGGAGAGTTAGCAACAGTCCTTCCTACCCCAGTCTTCTTGTTATTTCTTTTGGCTAACTGTATCTCTGCAGAGCACATTATGATGTGATTATGATGTCATAAACAGGCATTAACATTCAGGGTTCTTTCTCTAGTTGTAAGGAGCAGTGATGGGGAATGGCAGACTCCTTTTGAGACTAACTAATGTTTGAAGTGTGCATGTCTGAAATGTTAAACTGGAACACTCCAATATAGAATGGTTAGAGTTGGAAGGGACCTTCAAGATCATCCAGTTCCAACTCCCCTGCCATGGGCAGGGACACCTCCCACCAGACCAGGTTGCTCCAAGCCCCATCCAGCCTGGCCTTGAACACCTCCAGGAATGGGGCAGCCACAGCTTCTCTGGGCAACCTGTTCCAGTGCCTCACCACCCTCACAGCAAAGAATTTCTTTCTAATATCTCATCTAAATCTCCCCTCTTCCATTTTAAAACCATTGCCCCTTGTCCTATCATTACACTTCCTAACAAAAGTCCCTCACCAGCTCTCCTGGAGCTCCCTTCAGATACTGGAAGGTATCCCAAGACAAACAGAGGCTTTGATTCCAGCCTTTACCAGCAACAGAGAAGATAACTGTGTGACTACATCCGTATCTTGCCCCTTACATTTTAATTGACAGAAGACTTCACAAATTGAAAATAAAACAATACCATCTTAGTTAGTTTGTGTCTTGCCTACATTGCACACAAATGCCAATGACAAACTATGTAAATTCAAGTCCTTAAAACACTTCCTCATGTGATACCCCTGTTAATAATATGCCATTAGCTTTTGGAAAGACAACCTGTAAAACTTTAATAAGCCTTTTCAAGAAAATACATTAGTGCTACATTTCCCATGCAGCTTGCCTTACAGATACTTAAGTGACAGTTCTTTATCAACACTGAGCATCTTGCTTAAAAGCTGAATTGGTGTTAGCCCACTGCTGACACCAAGACTTGGAAATATAGAATCACAGAATCACAGAATCACCTAGGTTGGAAGGGACCTTTTGAGATCATCTAGTCCAACCAATGGGGGGGGAAACAAAAAACNTGTGCTCCAGACCCCTCACCAGCTTTGTTGCCCTTCTCTGGACCCGCTCCAGCACCTCAATGTCTTTCTTGTGGTAGGAGGCCCAAAACTGGACACAGTACTCAAGGTGGGGTCTCACCAGTGCCAAAAAAAAATACTATGATGAAGACTCCACCAAGGAATGCAGAGCATCAGTTTAATGTGAACCGAAAGTTGGACACAGGATGTGAGTAAGAATTCTTTTCATGACTGGGAAACACATGGAAAAGACAAAGCCGTTGGTTTCAATGTCTTTTGGTTTCATGGAGATAGAGGCAGATTTTGAGCAGTCACCAGAGAGGCGAGAGATCAATCTGTGATTACATTTGAAAAATCAAAAGAGCAGCTTTAAAATGCAGCACTGGTGTGTAAGCGTGTAGGTAAGAACTTCCTGACCTGTTAAGACAGCAAATGGCAATGAAATAACCAGGTACTCGTCTTCTCTCTCCCTAAGTGTCGGTAAGAGACACGTGCCCAAACGTGCACAAATAGCTTGTCTGTCTTCTAACGTGTGAGTGGAGCTCAGCGAGTCTCTGCAGACGTTGCAATCGCAACATGATCTTCAGTTTTAGATGCATGATGCAATTTGGATAGGATTTTGGGGGGTAGGGAGGGGTTGCTTTATATGAGCATATAAAATAGCAATCAGATGCTACTGAGTACCTATTAGTGATAGTCTGTTACACGAATTGAAACTCCAATCTTCATTTGGTCTCTGTCCCCTGACTTCTCCCTCCCCACCTTCAAATTGAGTAACACATTTCAAGTCTTGCCAGCAGGGAGACACTTGTACAAGACCAAGTGCTATTGCACTCCTTGTATTCCACAACTATAGGAAAAGTCCTTCAGTAAATCATGAAAACACTTCAGAAATGGCTTCAAAAAGATTTTGCCATCAGCTGGAGTGGTTCTAGAGATATCTATCTGTGTTTTGCAAACAAGGAAGAGATTTCACAGTCCTTGACAAGACTAAACACTTTCCCTTACATGAAGCCCCAGACTTGATGTAATCGTAGGATCACTCAGATAATCCTGTTTGCTGAATGTGTGATAATGTAACGCGCTCACCATGTATCCTGATACAGCATATTTTTGGATTCTTTTATCAGCATGAGCTGCACATCCAGGTTTTTCAGTAGTTCTTGTTAAATCTAACTGGAGCATGTGTTAAATGAAGTTTTTAAGAAAAACCACACCACAGAGCTGCTGAAGAAAATGGTGCAGCACCAGCATTAGAGTTTTCTAAAATATTTGGGTGGTGAGGCACTGGAACAGGTTGCGCAGGGAAGTTGTTGATGCCCCATCCCTGGAAGTGTTTAAGGCCAGGCTGGA
The DNA here is from genome assembly GCA_013400375.1 of Thinocorus orbignyianus. Classification (NCBI taxonomy): domain Eukaryota; kingdom Metazoa; phylum Chordata; class Aves; order Ciconiiformes; family Thinocoridae; genus Thinocorus; species Thinocorus orbignyianus. Next base: position 2,957 of record VXBW01003289.1, on the reverse strand, counting down.
TGGGGCTTGGAGCAACCTGCTCTAGGGAGAGGTGTCCCTGCCCATGGCAGGGGGGTTGGAACTTGATGATCTTGAAGGTCCCTTCCAACTCTAACCATTCTATGATTCTATGATTAATTGTTTTTTTGACAGCTCTAGTCTCCTCTGCAGATGCAGAGAAAGTATTTCTTCCTGTTATTCATTAGTTTAGTTGAGTAACTATTTCATTCACACAGAATGAAGAGAAAGCAATTGACTGAGAAACCGACTGGGAGTTAAAAAGCAGGAAAGCTGGTTTTCCGCCTCCTCACCTGTGAATAACAATGAGGTGTGGGAGGATAATATCTACTACCTCTAAAATCTTGTAGGGCACAGTGAAAAGAAGCACTAAATCTGCTTTTACTTACTACAGAAAACATTTCATTTGTTCAGTATGGCAGATTTAAATACATAATATGTTGGTTTAAGCTTTTCTTTACATGTGCAACACATTTAAAGTTCATTTATTTAGTTGAAACAGTTCAAATTTCTGCTTGGAGAAATTTTAGCATATTCCAGCCTGTCACCAGTCAGGATAATTATGTATCAGAAATAAAATAAACACACCTTTTTTATTCACCATTTTCTAGCATAACAAAAAAAAAAAAAAAAGGAGTATAGCAAAAAAGCATGTTTTTATTTCTTTAGGGGAACTGTTTGCCATTCTCTTACTTGGTTTTGGCCCTTACAAGCCTGGTTATGTTCCAGAATACTACAGAGTCCTTTTTTTCTGCCTGTGGTTGACCAGGCAGTTGCATTCAGTGGGATGTTTCTGTGGTGCTCATGTGGCAGCGCTGCCTTAGGCCTTATTTCTTTACAGTTCTCTTCTTCAGGGGCTTCATCCCAAATTGGAAAGTCGTGCAGAATGCAGCAGTCTGCTCACCTAGGATATCTTGCCACAGAGAAACTACTTTTGTTTTTGTTTTGTCCAGCTACAGTAGCATTTCCAGTACTTTTTTTTTTTGAAGCTGAGTTTAAAGCACTGGTTAATATAGAGAGATATAAATCAGTAAATTGCTGTGGATTTGCCTGCTTTGCTCTTGGTTGCTTCTCCTGGGCTGTTCTGCCACAGTGAAGTTAACAGATGCCTTCTTATGAAAGGGCTGCTGGTAGGGAACATCTCAGTTGTGATTCTTACTCCTCTCTTTGATCTAAATAAATGTGTTGACCTATAAAGAAAATGTGTTTTGTTAGTGCTTTTAAAAAGGTTGCCATTAAGAACAATAAAGAAATTAAAAACAGGGAAGCACACCATCTTGTTTTTGAGGACTAGGCTGAATTTTATTAAATACAGTCATCAATCAGTTGGTCTCTGATTTACAATTTTCTGTTGGTTTAAAAAAATATATAGCTTGATAGAAATATTACAGTATAGAATCAGTATATACTGCCAAGCCATGGACAACGATACCATTAAATAGGCTGGTTTATGACCCACAACCAAGTTTTAGTTCCACGTAAAACTTCCTTTCTGTGACATTTAGAATCATGTAAGTAAGAGATGGATAAGAAACAAGTAGTTAATCTCTTTGATCCCTTGTTGGTTTCAGGTTTCTCTAAAAGATGGTAAAACTCTGGTAATACCAAAGAGAAGGTCCCTGTGTGACACTGGCTATCTTTGCATCTAGCAGCAAAAATAAATGCAAGTGCTGTGGAGTGAAGGCAAACCTAGGATGAAGTACGTGAAATCCTTTCTGATTTCTTCTCTGATTTCTTGAGTAGTTGTTTAGAGAAGCAAGAGTCCCTCTAATACTCTTTCCATCTTCAGTTTGAAAGCCTGGGAAGTAGGAGTGGCAAAAAACAAAATAAGGGTAGTGCTCTAGTACTGCTGTGATATAGATTGATTAGTTTAATAAGTGAAAGACAATTATAGTATGGAAGCCATGGTATGGTGGTTTACCTTTTAGAAGACAAGGTTAGTAAATGCTGGGTTAAAATATGGCCATTTCTGCTGTAGATTTTTGCTTTTGCTTTTCAAATTGACTCTGTGTTGATGTGCTGACCTTATCTTGGCATTGATACAAATGTTATAACTATAGACAAGAAATCCCCGAAGTTATCATTTTATATTAGTGATATTAATGACTATAATAATAATTAATGATAATACTACTGTGTTGTGACACTGTATCATAGAATCATAGAATGGTTAGGATTGGAAGGGACCTTAAAGATCATCCAGTTCCAAACCCCTGCCGTGGGCAGGGACACCTCCCACCAGACCAGGTTGCTGCAAGCTCCATCCAGCCTGTCCTTAACCACTTCCAGGGATGGGGCAGCCACAGCTTCCCTGGGCAACCTGTTCCAGAGCCTCACCACCCTCACAGTAAAGAACTTCTTCCTAATATCTAATCTAAATGTCCCCTTGACTACATCCACAGGTGGATAATACCCTGCTTCTTTAAAAGAAATCCCTTCCTAGGGAAACATAGTGTGCTTTTACTTTATTTAGTGCCTCTCTGCAGGTTAATGATTGGATGTCAAGCATTTTATACATCAAAGCAGGATTTAATCTGTATTTTCCTTCAAAAGATTAGCTAATACAACTTCATATAAAGGCAAGCTGTGGTATTTTAACTTGGAGCCAACATGCATTTTCTGGGTTATTGTTTTGTCAGTGTTCTCCCCTCAAAAAGGATGTCTTCCTGTCTGTATTAGAGTTACCATACTTCTTGTAGGGTTTATTACAATTTTTTTATGGGTTTATTAACTAGTATTAACCTACTTAAATGCCATTAGTTTTCTAACCCAGATATTTTGGAAGCAAATAGAAGCAAAGCCTTCACTTTAAAAAGTCAAATAAAATTTCATGGTCCTCATAAAAAACAGTCCCTGTGTTGTAACTGTTACCACACTTAAGTACTTGGTTCTTTGACACGTAATGCTAACTTTGATTGCACTGTGGATGCATGTGCACTCCCTAAATCATAGAATCATAG
>VXBW01003288.1:14367-28367 GCA_013400375.1 Thinocorus orbignyianus | reverse complement strand
TATAACAGTTTATTCTGCTTTTCTTAGGTTCACCAGTTCAGTAACAAATCTACAGAAATGGCATTAAGAGTTGCATCACTTGACTATCTTGGAACCGTGGCTGCAAGACTCAGGAAAGATGCAGTCACTAGCAAAATGGATCAAGGATCTATAGCCAGAATCCTCAAACAGGTGTGTGAAAGATCCTGTGCCAGCTGGATTGAGATATATCCATTTGATCATTTTAAAGATGTGTGAAAAACTAGTGGTGTGATTTAACCTGGCAGGCAACTAAACACCACATAGCTGTTTGCTCACTCTGCACCCCCCACACCCCCCCAGTGGGATGGAGGAGAGAATTGGAAAAAAGATAAAATTTGTGGGTTGAGATAAAGAAAGCTTAATAGGACAGAAAAGGAAAGGGAAAATCATCAGTGTTTATTCTTATTCTAAATCCAAAACACAGCACTATACCAGTTACTAAGAAGAAAATTAACTCTATCCCAGCCGAAACCAGGACAATGAGTTTACATTGTTGTTTAGATTTCTGAATAAAATATAGTCCGTTTATAAGTATCACATTTGTTAATTCATCTTTTTCACACTATCTCCCTAGTGATCCTATTAAGTGGTTAATTCCAATGGTAAAACCAGTTTTCATGTGACAATATAGAGGAAATAATAGAATGACAGTTGGATTCTATCTTAAGAGACTGTAAAAATATATATGTGTATGTACGTATGTGCATTTGCTATTGCAAAGTGGTAATTTAGCTTATAGCACTCATACACAGCCTTTAGAGAGTTAAATTGTTAAGCCATTAAGGTTAGTTTTTATGTGATGCAGCTGATATTGGTTGTTTCTTGTGTTTTGTTTTGTTTTTTTTTTACTGGACTTGCATATATCTTTCATTAGAGAATGCATGTTTTCATTTCTGCTAATCAAAATGTCTCTAAATCTGCAAGGGTGGCAACAATTAACAAAGCAATGTATGCATTTGGGCTCTCTATAGTGCATAGTACGATGAGAAAATCTCAGGTCTTATATGTCCTTTTAAAAATGTGGACTTGCGCATTTCTTATGGATAATATACATTTCTTTCTGAACTATTAATTGTTCTCTGCATGATTAGATCTAAAGTTGAGCAGTCATATCAAGTTCATTTACCTTTCAGTTATCCGAAAAGACTGTATTACATGCACTTATAATGACTGTTACAGCTTTATGTTGAAGGAAAAACTTGTGCAATTTGCAGGTATTCAAATAAAAAATCAAAATTCATCTATTCCTTTATGGGTCTGATACTTCCCATAACTTCTATCAATTAGAATATTGTACTACATATAGTGTCAAATCTTAATGTCCAAATCTTAATATCTTAATATAACTTATACTTCTATGTGCTAAGGGGTTAGAATTCTCCATTGGCAGTGATTTTGACAATTCTACATTGGATTTCATAGGGAAATATTTTAGAAAGAATCCTTTTATCTTTCCTTACCTCCAGAAGTTATTTAATAACATTGAAACATATTCTACCTGAGCAGTGACCTGAATTTTTCTATTTGTTTTGGGTTTTTTACAGGATCAGGCAATAACTAGGCATTAGCATCTGCAAAAAATAAAATTGCTGTGTGCAATTGAGTGCTAAAAGCATTTTTGCAATTACTTGGGAAGCTTAACATCAATGATGGTAGATAGTACCATCTATACATTGTGGAATATATATACCATAAAGTACCATCAGTCAGGGTAGACAGTATATTGTTTATAAATGATCTGTAACATAAGAACAAATAACTACTTAGAAATGTGTATATGACAGCTAAGCTTCACTTTGTTGTTCAAATGGCAAGAAAATAATATCCATTGGTAGACATATTCAGCTTTAGTCATCAGAAAGATCTTAAATTATTCTTTTCATTCAGAAATGAACTTATACCTCTGTCGGGAGGGGCCCAGGACATGTGGCCAACTCAATATGAGTGATAAAGCAAGCTCCAGTGTTTATTGGGATAGCTCAGATATTTATACACTTATTGTAAATTATGCCTCCTTGTCACACACTAATTGGCTAGGCTTCTAAAGATTACATGTTCATACTCCTCCTACTTGCAGTTTCTGCTTCAAGGTTCTCCAACATTCCAGAAGGACACTCTCCCTCTCTCCTTGTTTATCATTCTCGCAGGGTCTGTGTGACCTTGGCTCTTCTTCCTTGTCAGCGTAACTTGCAGTTCTCACTGAGGCCTACTGTGGCTAAAATCCTACTTATGCTAAACACTTAGGCTAACAAGAGGATTGCTTGTACAATGCTTCTGTGGATCCAGGGCCCTGCTCCCACAGCCATTCTGCAACATACCTCTACAGAGTTTTCTCTCCTGCTGAATTAAATGCTTACACTGTTGGATATTTCCTTCTGCTCTCTGATATCCTTACCAGGATATTCCTCAATTATTGACAAATTCTTATAACTCTTGTCCACTGTGATTTGGACTCATGAACTATAGAATTCACAAAATCACAGAATCACCTAGGTTGGAAGGGACCTTTTAAGATCATCAAGTCCAAATTCGATTTAGTAGAATTTTTTTTGTTTTGCCTTTTTTAAACAATAGATTTTTTTCATAGAAGTCTGTCATAAACTGTCAAGTTGATTTGAACAGTTGTGCATGCTTTTAGTTAGTTTATCTCTTGATACGCTGATCTTCTGTACTTGTAACTGTACTTTTTTCCACTTGCTGATGCTTACTAGCTATATTGTGTTCTGCATTTGTGACAAGATTCTCCGTCTGTGCTGTTCATACAGAAATTAAGGTGGTTATAAGTTACAAGTTTTATTATCAAAGAAGAAAAATGTTTTGTAGCTGAAGGAGTTTAAGCTAGAAAGTATTCTAGTTTTATTATCAGTATTGAATATGATTTGTTGCAGGCTTCACAGTTTCTTTTTGTTTGTTATGGGTTTTTTACTTGTTTGAAAAAAGTTAGGCAGTTAAGGTTCATCAGTCGCTTTTTCTTTTTTTTCAGCCTTTTATCCACAGAATTTAATATTGGTCGAAAGCCAAACTTTCAAATCACAATTTGCACATATATTAGGGTGCCAAATAAATATTAATCAACCTATATTAGTATTATGTGCACTGTAGACATGCTTTGAATTCTTGGACACATTCATTTTGGAGAAAAAAAATACCCTTTTTCCTGCTGTAGCATCAACAATTGCAAGGATCCGCAAATTTCATTATAATGTTAAGGAAAAAAGGGTGGTTATGTTTTTGGTTTTATGTTGGCTTCTAGGTGTTGAGAAAGTTTCTGGATTCATTAACAAGTTAATTGATGCTGATTTTTTTCTCTTTAATCCCTATTAGGGGAGAACTGCATTGTCTGGTCATATACAAAATAGTTCAATTTATATAGGCTAGAACTATTTAAGAGATCAGTATGTACATATACATACATATACACATTTTCTTATAAAATAGTCTCTTGGAAAAAATGCATTCTGTTTTTAACATTCATACAGTTTAAATATTTACAAATATGATGCATGTAGTCTCCAACACTAGTTCTCAGATTAATATTTCATACATAATCCTTTTTATGCAGCTTAAAAGTGCTTCACGGGAAAATTATTTTTACCCTGCTCTGCAGATAGGCTTTATGCACTAGGTGGCACTTTTATAAAATGTATGTTTGTTCTCAAGCTTTTTGACTGATAGAAACTTAATTGAACCTCAGAGAGCATGATTATTTAGTGCTAGAGCTCAGAGGTGTTTGGGAACAACCTCTGTAAGTTCTTTCCTAGATGGATTGAGCACACATTGCTGCACTTTCTCTGTATGGATGCTTCATCCCTGAAAACAGTTATACCAAATTTTTTTTGCAAAGGGATAAGTTATTTTTATTTCTTTGACGTTTCACATATGTTTTTACTGTTGTCTGTGTTTCATATTTATTTTCATTTGACTTTTTTGCCTATTATCTCTTGTTCACCTGAGAAGTCACTGTTTCAGCATTTAATATTGGTGAGAGCACCAACGATGACTTTTATAGGTTAAACCTTGTGTCAGTCTTCTATTTGAGATTTCAGCCCTTCTTTTTTCCTCAGGGACAGGGTCTCTTCTCACAAGATAATAGAATGAAAATTAATCAAATCACTCAGTCTGTTTTAAAACTAGTCTTATTCTGCTGTTAATCTTTTTTAGACTCTAGAGACGCAGTCTACTTTGGTTTAGACTGTATAAAGTTTAGAAGTAATTGATTAAAAAATTGTTAGTTGTATTGATAATTGCAGAACATTAACTTCAGTGTATTTTATATGTGGACATGCAGATTTTCAGATTATAATTACCACTGTGCAATATTATATTTTATAACTATTTTTCTATTTCTGATAGGTTTCAGGAGGAGAAGATGAAATTCAGCAGCTGCAAAAGGCTTTGCTAGATTATCTGGATGAGAACACAGAAACTGACGCATCATTAGTGGTATATTTCACCTTTCTGATGTCAAGTCTATATACAAATAATTTCAGTAATGTACTGAATAAAATTATTTTCAGTAATGCAGATTAGCAATTCAAGTAAATTGTCACCCTAACATATATTTTTGATTGTGTTTTCCAAAATATGGTTGATGCATTAGACTCAATTTCATTATAAATCTGTTAATTTCACTCTTCTATATCTGTTGGGGTTTTTTTTCTGTGTATCCTGCTGTATTTCTTCAGTTTTCTCGGAAGTTTTATATAGCTCAGTGGTTCCGTGATACAACTATGGAGACAGAGAAAGCAATTAAATCTCAGAAGGATGAGGATTCATCTGAAGGAGCTCATCATGCTAAAGATGTTGAGACCACAGGACAAATCATGCACAGAGCAGAAAGTCGCAAAAAGTTTCTTCGCAGCATTATTAAAACTGCTCCATCTCAGTTCAGTACATTAAAGTACGTTTCAGCACCACTGATTTCTTTATTAACCGTACATTTGACATTTTTAGTCATTTTTTATAAACATGTTCTCATTAAAACATTGGATTTGTTGCAGGCTGAATTCTGATACTGTGGACTATGAAGATGCACAGTTTTCTCGGAAGTTTTATATAGCTCAGTGGTTCCGTGATACAACTATGGAGACAGAGAAAGCAATTAAATCTCAGAAGGATGAGGATTCATCTGAAGGAGCTCATCATGCTAAAGATGTTGAGACCACAGGACAAATCATGCACAGAGCAGAAAGTCGCAAAAAGTTTCTTCNAGCGGAAAGTCGCAAAACATTTCTTCGCAGCATTATTAAAACTGCTCCATCTCAGTTCAGTACATTAAAGTACGTTTCAGCACCACTGATTTCTTTATTAACCGTACATTTGACATTTTTAGTCATTTTTTATAAACATGTTCTCATTAAAACATTGGATTTGTTGCAGGCTGAATTCTGATACTGTGGACTATGAAGATGCATGTTTGATTGTTCGCTACTTGGCCTCTATGAGACCATTTGCCCAGAGCTTCGATATTTATTTGACACAGGTGTGTGCTGGAAGCCTTAGTACACTGAAACACAGTTGATTTCTGATTCCAAACACTTCTGCAGTAGTGTGCAAATCTGTTCATTATTTAGCACAGATTTTTAATAGGCCATGATAACACCATGTGCTTTCATATTCTGTAATGGTGCTTATATTTCTTTTTCTTGTTTGCATTTCATGTCATATTTAACATGCTTTATTTTATTTGTCCATATATGTATATGACAAAATCATTATCTTAGATGTACACAGTAAAAGGATAATTACAAAATGTTGAATTTATTTTTTTTTTTACAGTTTCTGTAAGATGCATGCTTGTTTGGTAATATTAACTCATTACATTTATCTTAATTTTATTTGAAAATGGAAGCCAATTTGGTCAGTTGCTTGCAGTGCATGTTACTGTCACTGTAAGCAGTTGTTTGACCAATGTGGTTTCTTTCTTTTTTCTGGGAGAAGAGCACTAACATGTTTTCATGGTGACATGTTTGAACTATGGTACTGGTTTAATTGTTTAGTTTAGGCTGTGTTACTTATATTAATCTGCATACAGAGCCATTGTTAAAATTATAGTGCCCAAATCAAACTCTCCTGTTGAAAGAACCGTGGTGAAAACCACAACTGAATGGCAAAAGTAGAGTTTAAAATGAAGGCACTTAAAGAGAGCATATGAACCCTATGTAAATCGTGTTTGGACCAGTCTTAGAGATGTAGCAAATCCTGGTAAATATCCATGCTCGGTTATCAGTGCCATGGAACATCACTTGCATGTACCTTTTTACTGTCTTAAAAGATATGTACTATTTTTAGTAGACAGATACTCTTATTTTAGTTAAATCATTTGCATGTTATTCTGCTGCATTTTTGCCAGTTAAACATTGTTTTCTACCTTCCCAAAGCAATTGAATCTTTGTGTTTTTTTCTCTTATTAGATTCTGCGTGTACTTGGTGAAAATGCAATTGCTGTTCGAACAAAAGCCATGAAGTGTTTGTCTGAGGTCGTTGCTGTAGACCCCAGTATTCTAGCCAGGGTAAAAAAATGAAATAACGGTCATGCACATGTGTTCTTCTATCATGCTTGAAAGAAATCTTTATTTCTTATTTTGAATCTGTGTTTCATTTGTTTGTTTTAGCTGGATATGCAACGAGGTGTTCATGGACGGCTAATGGATAATTCCACTAGTGTACGAGAAGCAGCTGTGGAGCTGCTTGGACGATTTGTGCTCTGTCGTCCTCAGCTTGCTGAGCAGTATTATGACATGCTCATCGAAAGAATATTGGTACGGTGACTTGTGATATTTATGATAAAATAAGTGTCATTGGAGAATTTGTTTTCAACTGAGTTTAATAATATGTAATTATGCTCCCAAGAATAAATTACATCTTATTATTATAATGAGGAACATTATGCTTTTAAGACCAACCTTGTAAAATGCATCACTTGTTTCCAGTGAGGCTTTGTTTCATCAAAAGGTAAACACACATAGAAAGTTCTACTGCATCAGAACCAGGATCATATTCCTTTTGATTCCTTTATTAAGGCACAAATTAGGTGAAATGAGGAATTTTCTGAAATTTGGGTCATTGGTCATTGAGGGCAGTTCAGTAGTGTGGGTGATGAAGAAAGATTTACAACACAGTAATCTAAAGTTTTCATTTGTAATTCAAAAGAAAAAAAAAATATTTTTTTCTATGCTACGTTTTAGTGTTTTAAAAGGCTTTTTATTAGAGTTTTTGTATAAAAACTGTTTTTTGTCTAGATGTTCAGATAAAATACAATTTTAATTTAGCTGTAAGATAACACTAACTTTTAACATCTGTGTTAGGGTTTTAGACAAATACTACTCATTTGCTATAGTTACATGATGAAACATGTTTCTGAAGGGTCTTGGAGATGTGCATATGAGCATACATTAAGCTGCTCATCCTAACATTCAAACAGGTTTTGAAAAAGGTAATATGAAATGAAGCTCCTCATCCTTCTCCTTAGATAAAGCCTAAGAAAATGGAAAAGGTTTGCTGCACATATCTTATCCATAAGCTTTATCCTAAGACTTTTGAAGCATTACAGTTCAGATCTACAGAGGGTCTTGTGTGTTCCAACAAAGTAGCTAAAGCATCATCATATCTAGCTTATAAGGTCTTGAATTAGGAAGTAGAATTATACACTTGTAACATCATGAGCTCATAAATGGGAGAGTATAAATGGAGGAAGTGTTTCAGTGTTCTGGAGAATCAGACAGAACCTTTAGGATTGTTGGAAATAAAATGGTACAAGGTATGCTGACCTTTTGTATAAATGCACTCCTGATTATTTAGAAAAGGCAGCTAAAATATGTTTTGCAGGTCAGATTGGAGGTGATCTTCAAATATTAATTCATATAATACATTAATTAATATGTCTGATTTGTTTTCAAGAACATAATGCTTTTTTCCTCACAGGATACTGGTATCAGTGTCAGAAAGAGAGTTATAAAGATACTTAGGGATATCTGCATTGAACAACCAACATTTCCCAAAATTACAGAGATGTGTGTGAAAATGATTCGGAGAGTCAATGATGAAGAAGGCATTAAGGTAGAATGAAACATATCCTTCAGGATTTTAATTATCGTAATGTGCTTCAATATTTTGACCGAAAAAAAATATCAAAAGAAGTATTTCATTGCACTTCTGTAATTTTTATTATTTTTATTCACTCTTAAGTTTTGAGAGTAAATATTGTAGCTTTCTATGTTGCTGTCTGACATGGCTTTCTTTTCTTTCTTGTATTTTCTTAAAGTTCTTGCTGACAATCAAAGGTTTTAAAAAGTTATTGTCTAGAATGGTTTTGGTTTTTTTTTCTTCTTGCAAGTGTTGTCTCTGGTCCTTCTCTTTTATAACAAGTAAAATTGGCATATAAAACTTCTTTCTGCAAACAAAATAATCTTTAAGTCAAAGTTAAGTACTTGATGTTAGTATATGCCAGATTTGTATGTTCTGCATAGAAAAATTATAAAGCATTCATCAGTTCTAATTTTGCACTAATGTTTAATGAATCAGTTATTCCCCCTAAAATGTTACTTATGTGATCATATTCTACTCTTTGTACAATGTATATGCAGAAGGGCATAAAACTAAGATTATGTTTAATCATAAACCTGACGCTAATGTTTTTTGTTTGATTTGACAAACAATAATTTTAAAATTGTGGCTAATTAACAATACACCTGTAATAATTTTGTATCACACTTTCAGTGGGTTTTGAAATCTGCAACTTTAAAGCTGCAGTATATATTTTTACGATTTGAGATATGTTAATGCCAAGTGGCTTTCAGAGAAGACTGTTAATCAAGAAGTAGATGAACAGCTGGATCCAAGGTGCTGCTAGGAAAGGAGTATGACCTTGTTTTCTCTCCTCCTTTCCCTTGCTTTTCCAACAATCTCAGAAAGATGAGGCAGTATCTGCAATGTATTTTTTTATGTCTCCATGGATGAGGAATGCTTTTTACAACCACATGCTTTTTAAGTAATTTGAGAATAATTAGTTCACTTTCATTCTATTTCATCTTTTCCTCCATCCAAAAACATTGGAATGGAACAGACTTCCTATGTTTGGGTAGAAGAGACTTGGTTTCTCTCTCTTCCCCACATGGTCACAGCTGTTCTGAAAATTCCAAAGTAATCTACAATTACTGCTAATTCTGCTGCAGAAATTGTAATCTTGTGTTTGGTTGTCAGCTTCTCAGGGTACTATGTTTTCCTGAGGAATGCAAATTAGTGCAAGAAAGTGGTAACTCCATTTTCTGTAGCATCAGTTCCCAGTGATCATTTTAGTGAAGCTTGCTTAGAGGCCAGCATAACTGCTGTAATAGTAGATCTGTGTCTGTCTCAGATAACCTTCTCTACAATAGTCTCACTTAGGTTGAATAATTCCTTACAAAATGACACATATTGTCAAGAAATCTATTGTATGAATGTATTAGAAATAATCCCCCATGTGCCAAAATAAGCTTATTTATTTCTGCTATTTTTTTTTCCTTCAGAAACTAGTAAATGAAACATTCCAGAAGCTCTGGTTTACTCCAACTCCACACCATGACAAAGAAGCAATGACAAGGAAAATATTAAACATCACTGATGTGGTATGTTAAACAAATTTGAACTAAGTTACATGCAAAATTTTATTATCATAGAATCATAGAATCATAGAATGGTCAGAGTTGGAAGGGACCTTAAAGATCATCAAGTTCCAACCCCCCTGCCCTGGGCAGGGACACCTCNCCTGCTGCTCACACTTCTTTTGATGCAACCCAGGATACGGTTGGCTTTCTGGGCTGCCAGCGCGCACTGCCGGCTCATGTTGAGCTTCTCATCCATGAGCACTCCCAAGTCCTTCTCCTCAGGGCTGCTCTCCAGCCATTCTCTGCCCAACCTCTATTTGTGCCTGGGATTGCCACGTCCCAGGTGTAGGACTCTGCACTTGGCTTGGTTGAACTTCATGCCATTTGAATTAGACCAGCTCTCAAGCCTGTCCAGGTCCCTCTGGATGGCATCCCTTCCCTCCAGCATGTCAACTGCGCCACCAAGCTTGGTGTCATCGGCAAATTTGCTGAGGGTGCACTCTATCCCACTGTCCATGTCTCCAACAAAGATGTTAAATAGTACTGGTCCCAGTACTGACCCTTGCGGGACACCACTCGTCACTGGCCGCCACGTGGACATTGACCCATTGACCACAACTCTTTGAGTGCGGCCTTCAAGCCAGTTCCTTATCCACATTATTATATTGTCTGTAGTCTTTTAGATTATAAAAAATATGCAAGTAATTTAATTATCAGATGGTTTTCTTTATATATCTCCTGACACTGAATATATGCCTGAATTACTCATTTGGTGGAACAGGCTGTAGGAAACTTTAGATGCTCACTAATCTGCTGGCAGCGATAACTGAGACCATATTATATTCAGGTTGTGGGAAGTACTTGTTCAATTAAAACACAACAAATTTCTGTTATATTTAACATTTCCCAGGAATTGCTAGTAGCAGCATAAAGTTAAGCCTAACCAAGTAGCTCCCTCTTAAAACAAAAATTTCCTCAATTGATAACATTTATTTTGAAAGATTAATAATCTGTTTCAACAAATACAGGGTCATGTTCTCACCCAGGGTAAATTAGTATCTGCATAATTTTATCTACTTTTTAGTAGCAGCAAATTAAATAGCATGTCTCAGAAAAATAATCTGTTTCAAATAAAATGACTAAACTTTTATAGTGAAAATGTGTTGTGTAAAACCACTGTGCTGAGAAGGTATTTTAATGTCAATTATACCAAGATGTAAATATCAAATAAAAGTACTCACTTCTACTTAAAATTATGGGTTTAAACTCCATCCTGCTTTTCAGTATTTTTATTAAATGGTAATGTAATGTATATGTTTTTCCAGCCTGACAAGTCAGTTGAATTGACTTCAGCTTCATTCTCAGTTCTCCTGCCAATTCTATTTTGGAGCACCTGTGAGCTGTTCCTGACATATGATACCAGTGAAGGCTTAGCTTGTTTATATAAAAATATGTTACATGCATATATATACACACACATGTTAATTTTTACTGTGTCAGACTTGTATTTGTGCTTAAATCTCTACAAAATGTTGTTCTACGAACCCAAAATCTGATTTACCTTAGAGCCAGCAATACCCAGTAGGTGTAGGCCTTGCATTGTACGGGATACAAATTCTGGGATTACTTAAATGGAGAGAACTAATTTTCAAATGCAGAAAGTTTCTCATCTCCAAAGATATTGTACTGAATGCATACAAAAATATATCCATGCATGTTTACTGATCTTTTAAGATGACATCTGTATTGAAGTAATTTTTTTTCAGACACCATTTTAAAACAGTTTATTCTCAAAACTACTTTTAGGTTGCAGCTTGTAGAGATACAGGGTATGATTGGTTTGAACAGCTTCTTCAAAATGTAAGTAATGAATTTTGAATGTATGGCATAATCATTGTAAGAATTTTAATATTTCTTTTGCTACTAAAAGACATTGAAGGGAAACTACAAGGCAGTCCTTTACAGTAGACCAATTCATGCCCTTCAAACATCTGACCTTTTTTTAAATCTTCGTTGATCTAATTTTCTTTGTCTCCAACATTAGTTTCTTTCTTTCCATGTGATCTGTTTTAAAAATACTTCACTTTGGGGAGTTGTTTGTTTTTGATTTCATGGTCTTTTCAATAATGAGTGACATAACATGAAGTACACAGTTAAGATGCTTAATTCTGAAATGAAGCCTCTAGTGTAATGTAGGTTTTTTTAATGGTAGATAAGTGTATTTTCACGTCCAATATATTTGTTACACAGTTTATAGAAACAGTGAATCTTCAGAGTATAGCTTACTTCTACATTATATTTTACTCTGATTTTTCTAAGAAATTAGCTTGCTTTGATTATATCTCTTAGCCTGTGTTATCTTTCTCTTCTACAACTTGTATGCACTCGTTAATTTTCAAGCAAAATTAACAAAAGCATGCATGGGTGAATTAGAGGTCTCCAAAGACTTTACTTTAGCCTGGAGTGCCATGAAAATAGGTAGCCAAGTAAACCAAAGTGCCTCTGAATGCCTGCACTGAAGAAAAATCTATAGTACAAACTCAATGAAATTAACTGATTAAAATCTTCATAGAACTGTGTTTCATCTTAGTTTGATATTTTTGCTTAGCATCAAAAACAACATTCCTTTTGAATTTAGTTTGGTGTTTTTTTCTAAGCATTTTAAAAAGCCTTCTAACTCCTATTAGTTGCCGCTGACAAGTATAACTACATTATTGTTTTCTGCATTGTTTCATTAAGCACAAAGTTAGCTTTCATCCCAGTGCAAAAATCAGTAGAACTGTTCTCTTCTTTTTGTGACAGTTAATTTTTCTTCTCTTGCATTTTGGTTTGATTTTTTTTTCTTCCCTTAATTTTTTCTTCGCCACATAATTTTTATGTACAAGTTAAATGCTTTTGTAGTGCAAAATCCTTATGTATCTGTAGTAATCGTTATAAAACCAGCAAGTATTCAGTGTAAATGAATGCACCCTTAATACTAAATCATTTTCTGTTTCATCTGCTATAGCTGTTGAAGTCAGAAGAGGATGCCTCATATAAACCTGTGAAGAAAGCCTGTATTCAACTTGTTGACAATTTGGTTGAGCACATTCTTAAATATGAGGAATCCTTATCAGGTAATATCGTTTACAACCCAGTAGCTTCTTTGAATTTTATATGATACTGTAAGAATGGTTGTTCAAAGTACTATTGTGAAAAGTTACTGTTACAGAATTCCTATTACAAAACTGATGGTAATGAATTATTGAAGTTCATTATGAACTTTTGAGCACTGTATAATAATAAAATTTCCCTAATTTTCTCTAACTAACCACAGTAACAGAACTATTTTTAACATAACTTGTTCAAACTTTTAGATCACTAAAACAAAACAAATAGGGCAAGCTTTACTTGGATTAAAATGTTCTGCAGTTGTAATACAAATCATTGGCTGGGACAGTGTTCTGCATACAGTAAGTAGTGATGTCTTTGAAGCATCTTTACTACTTATTTCACATGTTTTGTGATCACATAGAAACGTTAACACATTATGTTCTCATCTCTAATCCAATAAGAAGATTCCATATTGATATTGAAGGATATGTTATGAAAGAGATATTCATATGATGTTTTGACCATATATTTTTCATTGCTCAAACATTACTTTGTGTATTTTCTAATGTTTTTTTTGCAGATTCTGACAACAAAGGTGTCAATTCTGGTCGCTTGGTTGCTTGCATAACCACTTTGTTCTTATTCAGCAAAATCAGGCCCCAGCTAATGGTGAAACATGCCATGACCATGCAGCCATACCTGACCACTAAATGTAGTGTAAGTAGAGAAAATTAGAAAATCAGTCTTTTTTTTTTTCCCCAGATAATTAAGCATGGAAATTAACGGCTGTCTTGCATACTTGATGAAATTGAAGATAGGAAAAGAGAAATAAAAATTGTGTTTCTATTTCATGAGCATCATATCTTCTGAAGATATGTCCTTTTTGATGTAGCTTCTAAGGTGCTGTTCCTCACCCTCTACCTCCACATTTTACAGCCAAATGAAACTGAAACCTGTACTGCCTGTTTCCCTTGAGGACTAAAACCCAGTTTTTCACCTGTTATGAAATAATTTCTTAAAATTGTTTTGTTTTATAGTCACAGTCTTAAAAGTAGTTTAGATTTAACATATGAATCTTAAGACTAAATGTATGGTCCAATAAGATAAAGTGATCTAACATATAGCAAATATATTGGAAGAAAAATGTCCTGTTCTATCCTCTTGAGCACCTCTCCCTTTCCTAGCTCTGGTGGTTTTGTATTCCCCTGTAAGACAGTTTAGCTGACAAAAATTGTAGAGAGCTATAATGCTGAACCCCCCACTCAAGTAAAATGGGCCCTTCCTCTGAACCATTGCGTTGTT
>VXBW01003288.1:0-14323 GCA_013400375.1 Thinocorus orbignyianus | reverse complement strand
GTGAAGGTTGTGATGAACCCCTGATCTGACAGGAGCGGGATCATGCAGCTGTGGCTCAAGGAAGAGCTTGTCTGGGTGGGTGGCAGCAATCTATTACATTAGGTCAGCTTCCCAGGGAAGGGCAAGCTTGAGAATACTTGCTATTGGCTTAGCTTGTAGGTATAGCCTAGTATTTTACAGGTTCAGCCCTGGAGCATTCTCAACACACATCTACAACAGACTTTGAGCTGCTTCTGATCAAAGAGTATGAGAAGGATTTATCTGATTATTTACTTGCTGCAACATCTCTTCATTGTGTTACATAGGTTTTGTACTTATACATGTTGAGATGAATTGTAGAATTACCCCTGTCAACTTGAATATGTTAAATAGCTTGATATCATGACTAGTGAGTTTGATTTGTCAAAAAAAGTCAATTTCTAGTAGGATGTATGTCTAATATATAATATAGATACCTCACAATACATATACAGTCCTGGTAATGTAAACCAGTCATCATTTTAATTTCTATATTTGTGCATATTATTATCTATTTTCTGTAATCATAGAATGGTCAGAGTTGGAAGGGACCTTAAAGATCATCAAGTTCCAACCCCCCTGCCCTGGGCAGGGACACCTCCCACTAGACCAGGTTGCTCAAAGCCCCATCCAGCCTGGCCTTGAACACTTCCAGGGATGGGGCATCCACAACTTCTCTGGGCAACCTGTTCTAGTGCCTCACCACCCTCACACTAAGTCACCCTTTAAGCTAGATTTGGCCATAGCACAGCTTGATTTCTTGCCAATACCTTTTGCCAGGTGTTATGTGTTCTCTAGTTTGCATGTGTCAGAAGGAGTTCCTAGATTTGTTGTAGGACTCCAAAAAATTATTGGGACCAAAAGTTTTCAGATCTGTCATAGCCTTGATGAGAGTTCTGTTTCTACAGATATTTTTTTTCCCAGAAATTCTGTAGAAAACAAGAACTTGCTTTCAAAATAATATGTAATTTAAAAGCAGATGTAAAATGTATAAATCTTTACCAAATATCTTACATAAGATACATAATTATTACATTATGTAAATGTATTAATATGTATTTGTATGTAATCATAATATAGTAATATGTTGTGCAATATTAATGGGCATGTGTTACATAATAAATATTAATAATACTTAGCTTATAGGTAACACAACCAGAAATGTTAAATGCTATAAATACTATTGTTTCAGACCCAGAATGATTTCATGGTGATCTGCAATGTTGCAAAAATCTTAGAACTTGTAGTGCCACTAATGGAGCACCCAAGTGAGACCTTTCTTGCCACTATTGAGGAAGACCTCATGAAACTCATCATCAAATATGGCATGACAGTAAGCTTTTAATTGCTACTATTCAGATTATTCCATTTCACATTGTGAAATACATGGGTTTGATTTAAAGAAAGTCTGTCTTCATTATGAAGATAACTTTTGATCCATGAAAAATCAATGTTACTGGTGTTTGTATGTGTTGTTACTATATTTTAACAATTATAAGTTTGGGCAGGTTTTCAGAGCAGTCTAGGACATGGACATAACACATTTTAGATTGTTCTACATAGCTTTTTCCTACATAGCTTCACAAAAATCTCAATTTTAATTTCTAAATATAAGTAATTTGTTCTTTCTTGATCCTAGGTTGTTCAGCATTGTGTGAGCTGTCTTGGGGCTGTTGTGAACAAGGTCACCCAGAACTATAAATTTGTGTGGGCCTGTTTTAATAGATATTATGGTAAGTAAAACCACAACATGCTATTGTCACTCTTCAGATTTAGCAACAAGTCTTGTCTTAGGGATACACCACAGTTAAATACTGTGATCAAAACTTTTATCTTACTGTAGGTGCGCTTTCAAAATTAAAAAGTGAACACCAAGAAGACCCCAACAGTACTATACTTACTGCCAATAAACCAGCACTCCTTAGATCACTTTTCACTGTTGGAGCACTGTGTCGGCATTTTGATTTTGATCAGGAAGATTTTAAGGGCAACAGTAAGGTAAAATAACTTGTATTTAATCTCCACATTTTCTGTTTATTGAATGCGCCGCTTAGAAAGCATTCCCTCAAAGCTATGTATTTTTTCATAATGCATATAATATAGCTTTTTGGTTTGTAAATACATGGCTTTGCAAAGGCCATGCAGTAAGATTGTGTTTCTCCTTTTTAATATTTATGCTTTTTATAAGAGATTAAAAACATCTATTTAATCTTCAAATAGCTATCCTTTTTGTTTTCATTTTCTCAGGTTAACATTAAGGATAAAGTTCTTGAACTGCTGATGTATTTTACAAAGCATTCAGATGAAGAAGTACAGACAAAAGCCATTATTGGCCTCGGTAAGAAATATTAATAGTTTTTATTATATTATTTGTGTAGTGACAGAAAAGTTTGTTTAAAATCAAAATTCACTGCATGGGGTTTTTTTGAGAACTGGCTATAGAAATAGAATATAGTCAAAGGGATAGTTTGAAGTTGCGTGCTTCTGCAGCAGAATGGATGCATTTGACAGTGAATGCCTTTTTGATGTGTGTCCAAGTCTTAAAATCATCAGGTTTCCAAAGTAATGGAGATGTTATTTTTTTCCCCACATGCAAATATGTTGTAGCTCCAAATCTTGTTTTTCAGTCCACAAGATATGGTTAAAGAATAACTAGGAAAAAAAGCTGAAAAAACTTTGAGAATTGTAAACGTAGGGGCAGATATTCTACAGGAGTCAAGGGAACTCTGGCAGTTTATACCAACTGTGGAATGCTCTGTGAGATTTCACAAGGCATTGAGATGATGTCATAGTCTAAATATTACAGTTTGGTTTGAGATTTTGGCAGTATTTCAATTTTTAATAGATTTTTTTATCTGAAGGTATTATTATGGCATCTCGGTCATTTGCAGTAGTGGTTTGTATCACATTCATCCTCTGCTCAAGGACCAAAACTGCACATGAGAGAATCTTGTTTGGGCAGACAGGCCTTGCTTTCTGGAAGAGTTCAGTCTGTGGTTATGACTTAGTCTGAAGAAAGTTGTCTCCCATGCATGTGAGCTTGCATTGTATGGTTTAACTGTAGACAAGAATTTGCCTCCTTATGCTGCTGTTTAGGTGGCTTTTTAAATATCCTGCTTCAGTTCAGGCTAGGGAGGACTCTGAGGACAAGGACTGAGACTGAATCTTGATTTGACTTTTTGTGAGGAAATTGTTTCAGACAGCTGAGTGGAATTAATGGCTTTAGAGTTGCCTCTGTTGCAGGAGCAGTGCTATGGTGTTCTGGACTAGCTGGAGGTTTTTCTAGGCATTGTATCAAGATGCACAACACACTGTAGTCCTTTCTAATTTAATTGTCCTCTACAGAATATTGCACGTGGGATAGGGACTGTCTTTCTAATCACAGCTTTACTCGTGGATGCTGAGAATGTTGCATTCGTCAAAAATGTTTCTAAATTACAGACTGAACTGTGATCAGTTTGGGGGAAGAAGAGAAACCAAGGGTGGCTATAAGACATTTTTCAGATATTTTTTTTCTCTGCCCATAAGCATGACAATCTTTATTAATTAAAATTCAGGCAACTGTTTTTAGTGATATATTAATCTCATTTAAGTACTTGTTCCATTTTGAGGGTGACTGTTGGATGTACAGAGATGTGGTAGGCAGTGCAAAGTTCTGCCTTACAGACTGGTATTTGAGCCAAGTTGTCAAATCCATTCAAGATTTGTGCATTTGTACAGCAATAAGGTGAAAATTACTAACAAGCTAATTCAACATTTATATACAGTAAAGGCATCACATGAAGAGTGTGTGCTTTCCTAGAGGTAATCATTAATGTGTCCTTTCAATAAAGACACTCAACAGTTTTAGCCTTTGCTTTGGGATATGTCACTGCTGTTGAGGGATTAAGCTTAACCATAAGTTTAATGGTTAGGGTTATGCTTCTCTTCCAGTTGTGTACTTGGAAGGCAGATTGAGGATACAAAATGTTTTTAGTATATTTAGCTAAACCTGTAAGTATCTAAACAGGTAATGTCTTAATCAGCCAAGTTCTTAACAGAGTGAAAACAAAGATGGTATGAAGATGATCGCATCCAGAGGGTAGTGGTCAACGACTCAGTGTCCTGATAGAGATCAGTGCCAAGTGGTGTCCCTCGGGGGATCTATATTGGAACCAGTACTGTTCAATATCTTCATCGATGACATAGTGGGATTGAGTGCACCCTCAGCAAGTTTGCAGATGACACCAAGCTGAGACGTGTGGTTGACAGGCCTGAAGGATGGGAGGCCATCCAGAGGGACCTGGACAAGCTCAAGAAGTGGGTCTATGTGAACCTCATGAGGTTCAACAAGGCCAAGTCCAAGGTCCTGCACCTGGGTTGGGGCAATCCCCAGTATCAATACAGGCTGGGGGATGAAGGGATGGAGAGCAACCCTGAGGAGAAGGACTTGGGGATACTGGTGGATGAAAAGCTGAACATGAGCCAACAATGTGTGCTCACAGCCCAGGAGACCAACCATATCCTGGGCTGCGTCAAAAGAAGCATGGCCANGAAGAAATTTTTTACAATGAGAGTAATGAAACACTGACACGGTTTGCCCAGAGAGGTTGTAGATGGCCCATCCCTGGAAACACTCGTGGTTGGGTTAGATGAGGCTTTGAGCAACCTGATCTACTTGAAGATGTCCCTGCTCATTGCAGGGAAGGATGGATTAGTTGACCTTGATAGGTCCCTTCCAACCCAAACTATTCTATGATTCTAAGAGAAGTGGTGTGAGGGCAGCCCTGAGATGTGAAGTCAGTCCTTAAAAGAACACAGTAGATGTTCTTTTTTTAGCATAGAATCATCCAGGCCGGAAGGGACCTCCAAAGGTCATCTAGTCCAACCTCCCCGCAGTCGCAGGGACACCCCCGACTAGACCAGGTTGCCCAGGGCCTCATCGAGCCTCACCTTGAATATCTCAAGGAAGGGGCCTCAACCACCTCCCTGGGCAACCTGTTCCAGTGTTCCACCACCCTCAGAGGAAAGAAATTTTTCCTAACGTCTAATGTAAATCTACTCTTCTCCAACTTAAATCCATTGCCCCTCGTCCTATCACAGCAGGCCTTTGTGAACAGACCCTCTCCAGTCTTCCTGTAGGCCCCCTTTAGGTACTGAAAGGCTGCTATTAGGTCTCCCCGGAGCCTCCTCTTCCCAGTTAAGGTTTCTCCCGCACTACAGGGGATGGAAAAATAAGAATTTCACAGATAATACTGCTGATTTTAGACTCTTTTAAGTAAGTGAATGAAAGAAAGAAAGAGTTATGGATTGTTACACATACACGCAAGTGCTTTTCATTTTAAAAAATAACCTTACGAAATGGGTTGTACTTTTTCAGAGGGGCCCAAGTTATAAACATCAACATATAACTCTATAGAGTGCAGAATTATACTATGTACTCCAAATAGGAGCATCATTCCTTTTTCTTTCACCTCTTTCCCCTCCATCTCCCCTGCCTTCTCTCCTCTTCCTGTTTTGAGATCTTAAATACACTGAGGTCTTGCCTTTACCTACACTGTCTTTTTTGTGTGCACGGAGCCAGTTTTAAAAACCTGACCCAGTATTCCCTTTATTACAGCCAGTTTTATACGTTGCTTTTGCATAATTTTATTTGCTTTAATTTTTCCCCTGTTTTTTTTTTATGTTTATATGTTTACTGTGTGTTCATTCAGAATCTTAATTTCCTGTGGTCGTGAAAAATGCACTTAATGTCTGCTTTTTTCACAGTCTTAAAAAAAATGAATCAAGTAGTTAAACATTGTTTAAATTGGGAAGTTATGTTCCCATTACTGTTTTTTTATGATACTCTAAGAATTTGTTGGCAGCACTTCTGAATCTACATACATGACCTAAAATCATCGAATCATAGAATGGTCAGAGTTGGAAGGGACCTTAAGGATCATCAAGTTCCAACCCCCCTGCCCTGGGCAGGGACACCTCTCCCTAGAGTAGGTTGCTCCAAGCCCCATCCAGCCTGGCCTTAAACACTTCCAGGGATGGGGCATCAACAACTTCCCTGGGCAACCTGTTCCAGTGCCTCACCACCCTCACACTAAATGATATATTATCACAAATTTAGATCAAAGTTTTTATGAAATAAAGACTTTCCTGACTAAGCATAACTAGTTCTTTGTCAAGGTTAAGGCTGCAGCTAAAAGCAGTTCTATAGTGTATATCTTCCAAAAGATGTAGTCTTGGGAATGCTTCAGATAATTTTCAAGACAAGACCTTAATAGGTATATAAATAATGACAGTGAAAGGTATAAATTTTATTTTACTGTGTTCACTATGTTTTTTTCTTTTAAAATTTGTTTTTTAAATACTAGTGATATTTATCATTTTTTCCACATTTGCTCTGCCTCCGTATGAATAACACTTCACAGTTTCAGCAGAATGTTTTTTTTCCAAATTAGAAAAACAATAGGTAATTTTTAGCAATGTTCCTCCCTTGCTCTTGGGAGACCTAGTCATTGAGATGCCGACCAGTACACTGGACCTGTCTCTCTACTCTGCCCTGGTGAGGCCCCATCTGGAGTACTGTGTCCAGTTCTGGACTCCCCAGTTCAAGAAGGACTGCTGGAGAGGGTACAGCAGAGGACCACAAAGATGATTAGGGGCCTGGAGCATCTCTCTTATGAGGAAAGGCTGAGGGACTTGGCTCTTTTTAGTCTGGAGAAGAGAAGACTGAGGGGGCATCTCATCAACACCTGTAAATACTTAAAGGGGCCAGTCTTTGTCAGTGGTGCCCAGTGACAGGACAAGAGGTAATGGGCAGAAACTTGTACATAGAGAAAGTTCCATCTAAATGTGAGGAGGACTTCTTTACTTTGAGGGTGGCATAGCACTGGAACAGGCTGCCCAGAGAGGTGGTAGAGTTCAAAACCCACCTGGACAAGTTCCTGTGCAACCTGCTCTAGGAGGACCTGCTTTGGTGGGCATGTTGGACTAGATGATCTCCAGAGGTCCCTTCCAACCCTATATCATTCTGTGATTCTGTGACACACTTTCACACCTATATAACTCTCCTTAGTGCAACTGCCTTGGGTCGGCACCCCATCTTTATCTGTCAGTCATGGCTACTAGAACTGCTTATAAGTTTAGAATGGTGTCCATGTGAAAAAGCAATACTGTTTGTACTAGCAAAAGCTATGCTGTTGGGAGAAGATATATTTCATACCTCTAAGACAGACTTAAAAAGCAGAAATAAAATTTCTAGATAGTAACGTGGAATATTTCCTCTTTTCTTCCACCCTTAGGATTTGCATTTATACAACACCCAAGTTTAATGTTCGAACAGGAAGTGAAGACTCTGTACAACAGCATTCTTTCAGATAAGAACTCTTCAGTAAACTTAAAAATCCAGGTGTTAAAAAACCTCCAGACCTACTTGCAGGAGGAGGATACACGTATGCAGCAGGCAGACAGAGACTGTAAGTGTTCAGCAATGTTAGAGGCATGCAAAACCTAGCTGTCTTGCATACAATTACTATATATGTGGACTGAGTCACTTAAGATTGTTATCTAATCAGTAATATTGTACACAAAGTATCTTAGAATAATTTTCAAAAATTCATTATGTGCATAGGTATATTGAGAAGTGTAGCTTATTTACTTTCAAGATGTATAAATCCTGAAAGCAATCCAGAATGCATAATTGATGTAATGATGGTAGCAATACTTTTTATCAAAATCCTTTCTAAGGTTAATTTGCAGATACAAAATAAGAAATTTTAAAAATTAAAACCTTTATTGAGGAACAATACTTTAAAGTCATGTCTCTAGTTAAGTATATTTGTGTCATGGTTTAAACCCAAGCAGCAATCAGGACCACACGGACATTCACTCCCCCCCAGGTGGGATAGGGGAGGATAATCGGAAGAAAAGGAAAACTTGTGAGTTGAGATAAAGACAGTTTAATAGAACAGTAATGGAAGATAAGATAACAACAACAATAATTATAAAAGAGTATACAAAATGAATGATGCAATACAATTGTTCACTGCTTGATGATCAATTGCCCAGCCTGTCCCGAGTAGCGATCATGGATTTTTACCCCTAAGACAACCCCCGTTTATACACTGAGCGTGACATCTATGGTATGGAATATTCCTTTGGCCAGCTTGTCATGTCTATGCTCCCTCTCAGCTTCTATGGGAAGCTGAAAAAGTCCTAGACTGCAACAACTAAAACAATATGTGTTATGAACATTCTTCACATACTAAATCCAAAACACAGCTTGGAAAATTAACCAGGACAGTTTGCCATCAGACTAGTCTATGTTTCATGAGATTGTAAACCCATTCTAAGATAGCTGAAATGTATATGTATTGTAAACCTTAAAGATCAGTATGCATCAAGTAACGGCAAAGTAAGTTATTATACTCTGATGAGTGTGCTATTGCTTTTGTCCTTTTTTACAGGGAAAAAAGTAGCAAAACAGGAAGACCTGAAAGAAATGGGTGATATTTCCTCAGGGATGAGCAGTTCCATCATGCAGCTATATCTCAAACAAATCCTTGAGGCTTTCTTTCATACCCAGTCCAGTGTACGCCACTTTGCTCTAAATGTCATTGCACTGACGTTAAACCAGGGTCTCATCCATCCTGTTCAGGTGCGGTAGGCTTTTATCATGGGGGGTTTTGTTATTCCGGTTTTCACAAGTTTTTATGCTTGCTAGATACATTCCTAGTTTTTCTTTTCCAGCTACGTTACAGTAATTTCTTATTGTCGCAGAGACCTTTACAGAAAACATATTTTGATGTCTGTTTTCTGTTGTTTAGTCGGTGAGATTCCAAATGCTGTGTTTTCTTGTCTTTGGATCAAGATGCTTTGGCCCAGCCAGCCAATGCCTAAAGAGCACTTACAACAGAACATTGGAGCATATTTCTGTTATTAATTTCAGGTGTATGCCAAGCTATTTTCTTTATTTAATTCTTTATCCTGAAAACTGTATCAGCTTGCCTCCACCTCAATCCCCATGTCCTCCAAACACTATGGAATTCCAGAGTCAATGTCAGAATTTCAGTTATCTCCATTATTTTCCTACATAATATTTTTGTAATTATGTTCAGTCATAAGTGGTGTTTGTTCATGGGGTTTTTTATGACATTTTTTTGTAGTGTAAATTGACTTTAGAGTTTGAGAGAAATGGTAATACTACCTGAAACCTCACACATTTTCTGTTGTTTATAATGCTGGTGTCTTGTGTTATTTTGTACTATATGTTTGCAAAAAGTAGTCAGGTAGTAAGTTGCATAGAGCTTCATATTCTAGTTTCTGCAGTAGTCAGAATATAACAAGAACAACAGTGTAATAGAAGAACAAAGAGTGAGAAAGAGGAGGTACAACAACTCTGAATAATTATTTCATTTGTTTTTCAAGTGTGTGCCGTACTTAATTGCTATGGGCACAGATCCGGAGCCCTCTATGCGAAACAAAGCTGACCAACAGCTGGTGGAAATAGATAAAAAATATGCTGGGTTCATTCACGTAAGTAATTTTTCATTTTACAAAATACTGGTATGTTCTCTGGTGACTTAACACTTGAATAGGCCTCCGCTGTGGAAAAAGGATATAAAGTAACAAATAAACAATAACTATAAGCAGTTATAAAGAAGATCCCAACTCTTTCCCCGATTTAGAGATTTTTGTTCTTAGAAATAGAAAGGATATGATAATTTGAAGCCTCTCTTCCAGTCTAAAAATTCCTTTAATTTATAATTCACAGTAGTGTTTTCCTCACTGAATAGTACATAAGAGCATTTCTGTGATAAGAGTTAAGGACAGGCTGTTTCATAATGTTTAGCAATGATTTTCCTATATCAGTAGACTAGGGAAGAGAACATCTTTTAAAAGTAGAGATTGTTAGTGTATATGCATTAGAAAGTTAAGGCATCAAAGCTTTATAAATTGTAATCTAAACAGAAGGAACATAGGAGGGTGTTAAGAACTGAGAATTTTTCTTGCTGAAAGAAAAATCCGAGGGCTAAGTGAGGACTTGTGGAGTTGTGGCATAGTGACATTAGTTCTGCTTAAAATCTGAAATTGAGCTGCAGAACCCTCTCCATATTTCATAAGTCTTAGTTCAGTGTGTGTACTACGTTGTGGGACTTCCCAAATCTGATTGTATTCCACTGAAATTGGAGCGTTGCACTATTCATGGCATCCAAACAGATACCTAATCCAGTATGGGAAGGGTCGCAGATGAAATTTTTTTATGTAGGCAGCTGGGATTTAAAGCAATGTATAGATGAAAAGACAACTACTCTGAACAGAAGCAGAGGTGGTATGAGGAGAGTTGGATATGCAGCCTAGCTAGAGATTGTTTGTTCTGAAACTAGAGCAGTAGCCTTGAAGTAAGGAAAATCAGCTGGAAATTATAGAATATATGCAAAACCCCTAATTTTATGTTTGTCAGTCCTATTTCTATTTCTATTTCAGATGAAAGCAGTGGCTGGCATGAAGATGTCTTACCAGGTACAACAGGCAATCAATACCTGCCCAAAGGATCCTGTAAGAGGTTTTAGACACGATGAATCATCCAATGCATTGTGTTCACACCTATACTCCATGATCCGAGGGAACCGTCAACACAGACGAGCATTTCTAATTTCTTTACTCAACCTCTTTGATGATACTGCAGTAAGAATTACAATTTCTTCACTTAAAAAAAAAATAAAATATAGCATTACAAGCAGCTTAAATTCTCCTTTTACAAT
Organism: Thinocorus orbignyianus; assembly: GCA_013400375.1. Classification (NCBI taxonomy): domain Eukaryota; kingdom Metazoa; phylum Chordata; class Aves; order Ciconiiformes; family Thinocoridae; genus Thinocorus; species Thinocorus orbignyianus. The sequence goes on along the minus strand of VXBW01003288.1, from coordinate 3,566 downwards.
GTATTTTATGATGTAATTATTGAAAAAAATATTTCCCTAAGGTACTTTGATTTTGCTTTGTAATATAAGTTATTTACCTATATAATAGAATGCATTTGTTACTTTTGCATCATTCTGTAGCTTTCTTTACTCAGTTTGGATTGATCAGAAATAATGTATCTTCAGGTATGACTAAATTTTGCATGTTGTTTAGAGTGGGTTTGGCAATATGTAGAATAAAATTTGTAATCATGTTTTTGCTCTAGACTGTGAGAAACACAGGATAAATGAATAAATCTAAGATATTTGTATGTATATCTATATGTACTTTTTTTAACTTCCAGAAAACAGAGGTGAATATGCTCTTATACATAGCAGACAATCTAGCCTGTTTTCCCTATCAAACACAAGAAGAACCACTGTTTATAATGCATCATATAGACATCACACTCTCAGTTTCTGGTAGCAACCTACTACAGTCATTTAAAGAGGTATGTGTATTTATATCTTAATATATTTATTATGGTGGCAACATAAGCTTCTCTATAATTTGGTCGATTTTTCAGTGAATACAGTACCATTATTATGATATGGACCGGTAGTGTTACTTTGTAACCGGTAGTTACAAATTACTCTTTCTGTTCTGGCCTGTATCTGGTAGACACTAGTTAAAAACTTACCTTATGTTTCTGCCTGTTATTAAAAAAGAATCACAAATTTTGAGATCTTTATATTAAATTTATATCATTCCGTAATATTGCTGAATTAATTGGAATTAATATTAATTGCATGCATCTGGGAAGTACATGCATCCAGAATTATCATGAAATATTGGTTTATTGTGGTTGTTTGTATAATTTCAACAATAAAATCCAGTTTGCTAGTTTTTTTGTTGTCAAGTAGCTGATGGAATTTGCATGTGTATCAGCTGAGAGACGTTGTTTATTGCAAGAAAATGATGCTCAATATGATATGTCCTTTCTTAAGGTAGCATACAAGAACCCCAATAATAGTATAGTATCTGTTGTTATGGTAATACACAACCCTGTAAGAAAAAGGCTTCTGTTTCTTAAAGACTTTAGTGTCTTCATTTCCTGGACAACTTTAACAGTAGAAGGTCCAAACTGTCAGGAAACAAACTCATTTCTAGAATTTCTAATTTGACTAGTAAGTACAAGTCACAGTTGATATCTCTAGAGTACACTGCTTTGAATTCTTACCCTACCAAAGTCGATTTTTAATCTGCTAGAAAGAGACAGTATATTCTTTAAATGCGGGACCAGTGTGTAGCACCAGCACATATGAGGATGAGATCCTACTTGGGACATCTTCAGTTCTGTGTTATGAAAAATTCATACGATATGCATTAATGATACAAGTGTGAAATTCTGTAGCTCTGCAAGTAATAGAACTGATTATTAGTAATACTGTGTATGATAGCTTGGGGGTTTCTCTGATCAGCAGCATTAATTAAAACCAGCTTGTACCAAAGTACATATGGAAATATATGTAACATATTTTTGCAAAAAATTATGTTCGGGTGAAACNATTTCTAATTTCTTTACTCAACCTTTTTGATGATACTGCAGTAAGAATCACACTTCCTTCACTTAAAAAGAAATTAAAGTACAGCATTATAAGCTTGCATTCAGCTTTTACAATGTATTTTTATACGTAATTATTGATAACTTTATTTCCCGTTTTGCTTTGTAATATAAGGTATCACCTGTAAAAGTAGAATCATTTGTTACTTTTGCATCATTCTGTACCTTTCTATACCCAGTTTGGACTGATCAGAAATAATGTATCTTCAGGTATGATTAAATTTTGCATATATACATGTTNAATATTAATTGCATGCATCTGGGAAGTACATGCATCCAGAATTATCATGAAATATTGGTTTATTGTGGTTGTTTGTATAATTTCAACAATAAAATCCAGTTTGCTAGTTTTTTTGTTGTCAAGTAGCTGATGGAATTTGCATGTGTATCAGCTGAGAGACGTTGTTTATTGCAAGAAAATGATGCTCAATATGATATGTCCTTTCTTAAGGTAGCATACAAGAACCCCAATAATAGTATAGTATCTGTTGTTATGGTAATACACAACCCTGTAAGAAAAAGGCTTCTGTTTCTTAAAGACTTTAGTGTCTTCATTTCCTGGACAACTTTAACAGTAGAAGGTCCAAACTGTCAGGAAACAAACTCATTTCTAGAATTTCTAATTTGACTAGTAAGTACAAGTCACAGTTGATATCTCTAGAGTACACTGCTTTGAATTCTTACCCTACCAAAGTCGATTTTTAATCTGCTAGAAAGAGACAGTATATTCTTTAAATGCGGGACCAGTGTGTAGCACCAGCACATATGAGGATGAGATCCTACTTGGGACATCTTCAGTTCTGTGTTATGAAAAATTCATACGATATGCATTAATGATACAAGTGTGAAATTCTGTAGCTCTGCAAGTAATAGAACTGATTATTAGTAATACTGTGTATGATAGCTTGGGGGTTTCTCTGATCAGCAGCATTAATTAAAACCAGCTTGTACCAAAGTACATATGGAAATATATGTAACATATTTTTGCAAAAAATTATGTTCGGGTGAAACAAAATGGAGTTTTCTTCTTTTTTTTATTGTATTTGACCTTCTACTGCATTTTACTGTCCCCACTAACAAACTTGAGCAGTCTTTTTAAGAATAACATGCCAGTGGAGTACTTATCATTTCAGTTCCTTCTGTAGTCACCTTGCAAAAAAAATGTGGACTTTGGATTAGTTTTTCAGGGGTCTTAGGTTATGATTCAGCATCTTTTTGCTATAAATAATTTTAGTATTTGAATATCAAGTTATGAATTAATAGCACTGCTCAGGGAATTCTTCCTAATTTAAGCCAATAATGATTTTTGAAAGATTTTTGGAAGCATACATGATGCTACTTACCCTAATTCTGGAATGTGTTAACTTCTCTGTCTTGCAGTCTATGGTGAAAGACAAAAAAAAGGAAAGAAAGCCTTTGTCAGATGAGGAGACTGGGAGCGACAGTAACAGTGGTAGTGAGAGTGAAAGTGAGGAGGAAGCTTCTAAGCCTCGGAGGTTACGGAAACGAGTAGACTCTGATTCAGATTCTGATGAAGAAAATGATATAAATGCTGTGATGAAATGTTTACCAGAAAATTCAGCTCCTTTAATTGAATTTGCAAATGTCTCCCAAGGCATATTATTACTTTTGATGCTGAAACAGCATTTAAAGAACCTCTGTGGATTCTCTGATAGGTAAGTATATTTAGATAATAGGCCATTTTGTTACCTAGTGAGTTCTTTGTAAGGATTAAGTTTGGAAGTTTTTGTTTGGGTTTTTTTAAGTTGATTGTTAATAATTGTTTAAGCAATAGAATTGTATAAGAGAAAAAACCTAAATGTAAAAACATCCAACAATTTCATTTCTTACCAGGATGTCTATTGTGTACAGAACAATTAAAACGTAAGGTTTTAAAAACTTTTCCTTGAAATTGCTTTGGACTTTCCTTAAATGCTCTTTCCTTTTGTTTTCTTTAAAAAGTAAAATTCAGAAATATTCTCC
>VXBW01003287.1:79107-119998 GCA_013400375.1 Thinocorus orbignyianus | reverse complement strand
GAGATGGGGAGGGACCCTTGGTCAGGGAGGGGAGCGACAGGATGAGGAGGAAGGGTTTTAAGCTGAAAGAGGGGAGATGGAGATGACATATGGGAAAGAAATTGTTTGCTGTGAGGGTGGTGAAGTTCTCTGGGCCCAGGCTGCCCAGAGAAGCTGTGGCTACCCCATCCCTGGAGGTTTTTAAGTCCAGCTTGGATGGGGCTTGGAGCAACCTGGTCTGGTAGGAGATGTCCCTGCCCAGGGCAGATGGTTGGAAATGGATGGGCTTTACGGTGCCTTCCAACACAAACCATCCTGTGATTATATGATCTATGCCCAGCACAGGCTGAAAAGCAGTAAACCAACGACATGCAGTGTGCAAACACTTCCCTGTAGGTGACTGATGATTTTCAACAATGATTTCACAAATGCAGCAGACTCTGGTATTTTCCAGGATTTTATCCTCCACTGCAGGCCCTGGGGGTTCCCACTGTGCAGGGTTGCCCAAAGCCACCAAGGGCCACAGGCTCCGATCGGGGCAGCCCTGGCTGGGCAGGAGAGAGGGGTGGGATTGTCAACAGCTCCTGAGTCAGGCAGAGAAATGGCACTGGAAATACACTTCAAATTAAACAACCCACCCAAAACAACCTGAAGGTTTTTGTCAGGACTGAGCTCAAGGAGCTGCTGTCCCCAAAGCCTCTGTACCCAGCCGGTGGCACCGGTGGCCACAGTTTAAATCACCTCAAAGCTTGAAAAGACACTTGCATGAGAAGGAGATGTTGAAATATTGATTAAAGTTGGATTTCATCAGCAATACTTTGATTTTATTATTATACTGGCTGCTAACAAAGACCCACCCAGTTCTGCGTTACATTCCTGCTCGTAAAAGGGTGATTATTCCACTCTTCACGCCAGGCTGCTCCGCTCGTATCCACAGCCAGTGGCTCCAGAGCAGGCACTCATCAGGGAAATAAAAAGACATCAGGATTTCAAAAATGAGGCAAAAACACGGGAACAGGCACACGCTGGAACACGGAGGCTGAATCCTGGGGAAAGGCAGGGTGGGCAAGAGGGGAGACTGAGCGCTTCACCCCCAGTTAAATCCAAAGTAACAGCACAAAAACCAAAGAGTTACTGAAGATTTTAATCAATGTAAATGAGGTGTTGGAGTCGGGGGGGGAGCACTTTGAAAAAATTACCTGCAGGTGCCAGTTTTCCCACTGCCTGGCTTTGTCCAAGGAGTAACTGTACGCACACAGAGGGGTTTTCTGATCTTAATACGGGAGCTAATTCCCAACGCCAGGGGTAAGGGTGGAAAAGGGATGGGAAGAATGCCATTGCAGCCTGTGTCTCCCAACATTATTGTTCTAAAAGCCCTGCTCAGGCAGAGCAAACCAGTTATCTGAGGCAATACCATGTTTACATATGCCCAAATTGTTATGCAAACACAGGAAACCCTATTGGAGCAGAGGGACCGGGCACCGAGAGGCAGCAGAAACATGTTTTTCAATGTGGAAAGGGTGAGAGAGGTCACCCCCAAGGAATCCAGCCCAGGATCCTCCCAGCCTTCGCCTCTCCCATCCTTCTCCTCCTCTCACATTCCCCAGCGCAGCCAGCACAGGCTGCAGCGTTAAAGAGACAGGCTGGATATCCAGCAACACCATCTGGGGGTGCACCACGAACCTAAAAAGAGGGGAGAAACACCTAGGGAGGGGCAAGGTGTCCTGTGGGAAGTGGGATTCCTTGCCCCATGGTGCTCCCCTGTGCTCCTGCAGAAAATGGAACATCAGAAGCTAAGGGGAGATTCCAAAGGCACACGGGCACTCAGCATCATTCAAGTACAACTGTTTTCAGCTTAAATCCATCTCGTGTCAACACTAAAGACCTAAAATAAAAAAGTCAGTCATGAACTCTGCAGTCACACCTTCAATTCCATCTGTAGCAGGTATGAGAGAAATCGGAGACGAACCCCTTTGAAAAGTCAATTTTGCCCTCCAGAAGAAGCCACAGATTTTCAGAAGCCTGCATCAACCGAGCTTTCAAAAAGTTATTGCTGACAGAGAACTAAAGGAATCCTTGAAACACATCCTTGGTGCTTGAAAAATGTCTCACTGCCATCTGAGCTCGGCTGCTTTTGCTGCTGGATCATCACTCCACAGAGTAAGAGCTCCCCACCAGCCAGAAACGGAGATGTGACCGAGTCAGCTCTCCGCTTTCTCGTTACTAAACTGACGCAAGCCAAAATTTCTTTAATTTCTGCCTATAAGTCAAGTTCCTACAGAGCATAAATTACTCTTCTCAGGATTTTGAGTTTCCCATGACAGCAAAAATGAACCACGACACCAGAACTGGACGTTCTATTTCCAGAAGTGTCTTACTGCTACCACCTTCCCATGGATCTCAGCCCCCAGCCACTCATCCTCCCAACATAAAGACATTTTCTGCCATAGAATCATAGAATTGCCCAGGTTGGAAGGGACCTCTGAGATCATCTAGTCCAACCATCAACCTAACTCTGATAAAAACACAACAACTCATTACTAAACCATGTCTCTAAGCACTGTATCAACCCATCTTCTGAATACCTCCAGGAATGGTGCCTCAACCACTGCCCTGAGCAGCCCATTCCAAGGCTGAATAACCCTTTCCAGGTAAATATTTTTCTTGATATCCAATCTGAACCTCCCCTGGTGACACTTGAGGCTGTTTCTTCTTGTCCCATCGCCTGTGACTTGGGAGAAGAGACTGATTTCCTCTGGCTACACCCTCCTTGCAGGGAGTTGTAGAGTCAGAGCTGTAGACAGCCATCACCCACAGCATCCTAGAATGGTCTGGGTTGAAAGGGACCTTAAAGACCATCCAGTTGCACCCCCGGTCCCTGGGCAGGGACACCTCCCACCAGACCAAGTTGCTCAAAGCCCCATCCAGCCTGGCCCCACATCGCTTTCAAACCCCCAGCTTGTCAACCTATAGAGGGAAAACCTTCATGTCCAAGACTTAGAACCTCTCCCTGGCTGCATGGAAAGGGAGACAAACTGAGCTTCACCCCCTCACACGTAGCTGGAGGTGTCACCACAAGGATTTCATGCCTGGCAGGCCACCAGCTGGCTGAGAAGATGTTCCCGCAGGACACCACCAGCAATGTTCACGCAGCGTTGCTCCCCGCTGGGAGCAGTTTGTGGGAGCTGGTAGCTCCCAAGTTTTTTTTTTTAAAGTTAATTAATACGCGCCGCTCTAATTTGAGACAGTTCTGTAATTTCCAATCAGAATATTGTGCAATCCTGGAGTCAAATGGCCCAAGGAAATTAATTGTATCAACACCCACAGTGAGTCAAACCTGCAACAGCAGCTGAAGAAGTTTGGAGAGGTGGAGTTTTTTAAACTTTTAAGAGGATCTGTCCTCGGGGGCAGCACGTTGCACACAACCTCTGAGGGCTAAGCTACTTTCTCATCAGTTAAAAATGGAGCTGGATTTGTGCTCAAGCCATTGCCTACCGCAGGACGTTGACTTCTTGTCCACCATCTTCACGTGCCGTGTCTGGTTGCGAAGTTTGTCATCTGTGTTTTCCACCAGGTTCGTGAGGTCATCGATGATCTCTGGGGGAAAGAGAAAAGAGAGACAGGAGCATCAACCTCTGCGCCCAGCAGCGTCTCCGTTCAACCAGCACACGCCTGCTGGAGGCTCAGAATGGAAACCAGTCACATCCTCCCACCTTCCAGTATGACAGACCAGTGCTCCCCATGCAATGAAAGGTCCAAATCCCAGGAAACCCTACGCAAGAGAACTGGACATCAGATTCAGTGCTCTCCCCTCCACTGTATGGGCAGGGGGAAAGAAATACAGCTTGAAATACAGGATCAGTTTTGGTATCCACCAAGAATAAGCTGATGGCAGCCACGAAACACCAGCCAAAGCAAGTGAGTCACTGCACACGCCATAGGAAATCTGGAATTTCAGTCCCTGGAACAGGGCACCTCAACGTTCAGCCATTACATAGTCATTAAAACACACCCAGAATCCCCATCTTCATAAATGCTTTTGAGGGCCTTTGGGGCAATCCCAACCAAGTAACCACAGAGGAGATAAAGTCCACCTTGGTTCAGTTTCAGAGATGCAGTGCTGCCTGCAGCCCAAAGGATCCTCTGGGATCCAGATCCTCTGGGTTTAGTTGTGGGCTCCCTGGTTCAAAAAGGACAGGGAACTGCTGGAGAGGGTGCAGCAAAGGGCTACAAAGATGATTAACGACCTCTAACATCTCTCGTGTGAGGAAAGGCTACGGGACTTGGGTCTTTTTAGTCTGGAAAAGACCAAAGGGAGATCTGATCAACACCTAGAAATACTCAAAGGGTGGCTGTCAGGAGGATGGGGCCAGTCCTTTTCCAGTGGTGCCCAGGAACAGGACAAGAGGGAACGGGCACAGACTCAAACATAGGAGGTTCCATCTGAACACGAGGAGGAACTTCTTCACTTTGAGGGTGCCAGAGCCCTGGAAAAGCCTGCCCAGAGAAGTGGTGGAGTCTCCATATCTGGAGATATTCAAACCCCACCTGGTTGCAGGTTCCTGTGTAACCTGCTCTGGGTGGACCTGCTCTGGCAGGGGCTTGGACTGGACAATCTCCAGGGGTCCCTTCTAACCTCGTATCACTCTGTGAATAGGAAAGCGAGCAAAATTCCTCCTATACCTATTTTTAATAGAGGGGAAAGGAAAATTTCAAGCCAACTCCTCCTCAGCCTCATACAACTGACACCTTTATTTCTGTCAGGGCAAGCAGAGCAGAGGCTTACACTGTGTCTGGTTGGTTGTTGGGTTGGCTTTTTTTTTCATGTTTAAAATTAAAAGCCATACTCAGGTCCCAAATTTCCTTCTTACTGACTGTTATGCTCTAATTTTCTTGAAGCAGGCAGCCAGTGCTCCTCGCAGGGCGTACGTATGCATCGCCTTTGGGCCATGTCCTGAGGCCATTCCAGGTAGGAATGGCTTTTGTCACGCATGAGAAATCAGGGAGGAGGACAACAGCCAAAACCCCAACTCTACGGCACAACATCCTGCTCTGCTTCCACTTCCAGCACTTTCCCTGCTTTATTGATCACTGTCTTAATCAATCCAGGTCACCTTTTGGGACTGGGGCAGGGGCAGCAGCCGTGATGGTTGGTGAGGATTGCATTCTTGGGCTGGTGGTACTGCCCCTGAGACCCTCATGCTGATGGAACATCCAGCTTTAATGTACCATAAGCAAAAGATATGAGCCCACAGCTTTTAGTTCTCAAAGGTACACTCATTATCATAAACCTGTTTGCATGTTGGTTGATGGTTAAAGAAAGTAAGTCCCACCAACAGGACAGGGCTGTTATAAATAGGTAGATAAAAAAGTCCCTTCCAACTCTAACCATTCTATGATTCTAAATAATCTTGGTTTTTACTGTATTCCTTCAAATAAGAGATTTCCCAAATATTTCTACCAGGAACAAGGGGATGACACTGAAGAGGGCACTCCTCATACTTCCAAAACTTCCTTGTGGCACAAGAAGAAAACCTCACGCTTGCAAGGGCGGTACCAGTACATGATGTTAGTTCCTGAGCTTCTCAAGATGACCCGCTTACCTCCGTGGGCCCTCAGTTTGTACGAGCACTTGAAAGGGAAGAGTTTCCTCCCAAATTCACCTTCCCACAGCAAAAGTGCTTCCATCCTCAGATCTCACCAAGTACCAAGCCTCACTCTACATACAGAGATAAAACCAGTTGGATCATACATCTGGAGAACAGAAAACCCAATAGCAATCAAAGTTCTGAAGACACAAAGGGAATTTTTAAAGGAATACGTAGCCCAGGGGCTTCTGTCCCAGCAGCCGCCGTGCCACCCTATAGACCTACACCATTCATGCTCCTGTGGTTACGCAGCATCACTCCTCCAACACTGACTGCTCAATCCCAGACACAAACCCACGTATTTGGGAAGTGGTTTATAATACACAAGATTTTACTACACCAAAAATCAGGTACTTTATTGGAAACGCAAGATTCGCTTGGTTGAGATCTTAGTTCTCCTCCTCCCACCCAACTTTCCCAGGTCCAACATCTGCAAAGCCAACATTATTTTGGGGAAGCTTTTATCTGTCTTGTGTGATCCAGCACACAGGAAAACCAGCACAATGCAGCCTGCCTGTGCTGGCATTCTCATGTTTGCCTCTAAATGAAACAAAAAAAAAAAAGTGCCGAAAGTTCCCATCGTTGTCAAGGACAAAGTGATAAGCTCGCTTGGGAAATAAGAGACTTTCCTCTGCCAACACTGACCAGACCCTCCTTGAAAAACATCCTGGTGAACAAGCTGGAGCTAAATGAGAACAAATGGGAGCAGGAAAATTTTCTGTCATCATTTCAAAGCCCAGGGCATTGCAACTGGGATTACATCTAGAGCCTCTCCTTTCCCAGCTCCCAGCACAAGCCATTCCCTGTCAGACCAATCAGTAGGAGCCACTTTTGGCCAGAGGAACTGGCCCACACAGCTTGGGAGAAGCATTTCTCCATATCTACGTGGCTCTTGATATGGTCAGGTTTCAGGGGAACAGGCCAAGCATGCAGCCCACAGACCAACAAGCAACCAGTCCTTTGATGGGATGTGCAGTTAAGACCAGGAGAAGTATTGGGGTGCCCATGACACATCGAGGAGGTTCAAGCAGGGTCCTCCCCTCCACCACAGCACTGGGGCTGGTGTGGGAGGTTCTTACCCCATCACCAGTTGAATCAGAAGCCTGGACCAGCAGGTTCCCCAGGCCAGGGTGCCCTTGTAACCACCAACACCCTGCACAGACACATCCATACACCCCTCTACACCCACCAACACCATCAAAACCCTCCACAGAAACATCCCTGCACCCTCTACACCCACCAACACCATCAAAACCCTCCACAGAAACATCCCTGCACTCTCTACACCCACCAACACCATCAATACCCTAAGCAGAAACATTCATCCACCACTCTACACCCACCAACTCCCTGCACAGAAACTCCCACCCCTTTACCCTCCTTGTCACACTGTTGTGGTGTCAACTCAGGTTCGGAGCAGCTCTCAACCTTTGTGTAAATTAAAGAATTTTTCTCCACTCTAAAGCAAAGGGAACACAATGGAAATCTGTTCTGTACAAGGCAGAGGTAATAGATTTTTAAGGTAGGCAGAGCCGCTGCCTGGGAAAACTAATTCCATGGCAAAGGAGGTTTCTGAAGCCCACATTAGCTCTCAATAGGCTCCCAAGGACCACTTCTTCTGGCAAAGGACCCACCAACAACCTCCTTTGAAAGTTGGCAACTCTATTCAGGACGCAATCTTTTCTATCACCTCCCATTTACCCAACTAAGCAATGAGTTAAAAGTGAAAAAGAAAATAAATCGAGAGAAATCTGGAAAAGGAGGAGGTTCCCTGTTGCGAGGGAGCAGACGGGAAGAGCAGGCTGACTGCTGAAGGGCTGCCAGCGACCTTCCAAAGGACGTTGCTGTAACACTGCACTGTAAACCACAGTCCAAGCCCTAATGTCAACTTTGCCAAGGTCTTCTTTCAGTGAAGCAGCAGCGTGAAGGAGAAGATAAAACCTACTGTGCAACCCTACTGCTAAAATCTCAGTAATTGAAGCCCAGCTGAAGTGGGACAAGTTTGAAGGTGGCTCATTTCTTGGAGATGAGCTCAGGCAGGACCTCCTGTATCAGCAGGGACTTCAGCTTGAAAACTGGTGTCTCAGCCTTGCTCGTCCTCACTGCAAGGAGGACACTGAAATGCTGGAGCGTGCCCAGAGGAGAGCTACCAAGCTGGTGAGTGGTCTAGAGAACAAATCCTATGAGGAGAGGCTGAGGGAACTGGGAGCAGTGCAAGGCTGTATTTACAACTTTAAAAATCACACCTGCTAATAGTGAGAAAAATAAATATTTACGCAAAGGATATCAACAGAAGATAGGCAATAAAAAACTGAGCAGAAGGAGTTGTATGTAACCCTAGGAATCTCAGAAAAAACCCCTCTTTCATCATATCTTTCTTTCTAAGACTTCGCTGCTGCAACAACAATCAGAAACATTTCTGGTTTAATTCCTAAAACCACCGATTCCTTCCCTAAAGAGCTGGTTCTGCTTCTCTCCAGCCATGACACGGATAATTTCAGCCTGTCCTGTAAGATGGGAATCCCACCTAGTACAGCCATAAGTCACCTCTGCAGGAAAGGGCCATCCACTCCCGGTCTCCTGCATCAGAGGCTGGGGTGGGACGGAACGGGACAAGCTGAGGCCACATGGAGCATCTTCCTTTTCTCCTCTCTTCCTCCTCAAAAAGGCTGCAATCCCTGGAGGGATTTAAAAGCCAGGCAGATGTTGGGCTGAGGGACATGGGTTAGTGGGTTTTTTTGTCAGTGTTAGGTAGATGGCTGGACTTGATGATCTTGAAGGTCCCTTCCAACCTAGAGGATTCTGTGATTGAAGCTTCAGGCACTGAATTTGCCCGTGGTCCTGTGGAGCACCACAGCAGAGAGTGCACAGGTCCGTCATCCCGACCCCCATCTGCCTTTCCCATATTCCCAACTTCTCCACTGATGTTTCTAACAACCTTCCTATAGGTTTGAAAGGGGACTTCTCTGGCAGCTCCATCTCCTGCAGCAGCTTAGCCAGCAAGTCTTTCTACAGCTGCTCAGAAGCTTTCCAAGGGAAAAATTTTCACTGGAAAACCATTTTACAGGTGATAAAACCATCCCATCCCAGAGCACTCCTCAGGCCTGGACCTTCAGTGTTTTACCTCCTTGATGGTGCCCTTTGTGCAGAAACACATTCCTGAGCAGCTCCAAGAGAACAACCAGCTTTCAGCTTGCAAACGAAATTCTCAGTTTTGACAACAAAATGAGAAGCCCAAACGTTTCAGAGAGCACAAGCCCTTTTTCCATCCCATTCCTTTACTCCAGCTCTCCTCCCCTTCCAACTCTAGTGCCAAGATCTCACCCGTGCCCAACCATCCCCGCTCTGCTCCAGCAATGTGGGAGACTGGGGGGCGAGTCAACTGCTGGGTCCCAAAGCGCAGTGCATGGACACGGAGAAGACCCTGTCCAACAGCTATAGACACTGTTGGTCCCATCACCAGGACACCATGGACCAAGCACTGAACCCCAAAGCCCTCCAGTTCCTGCTGTTAAGGAGCTCCTGGAAGAGAACGGCAGCTCGTTACGGAGAACGGTGAAGAAGCACGTTACCAAAATGAAAACCAGGCCATGGCAGAGCTGGGCCATTTTGAGCAAGAAACCATGTGGGTTTTTTCCTACTTATTCTCCACTCAGGAGCAGGAAAAGGATTTGGTTGCTTTTCCACCCTACCTCTCCCTGTTTCTCCCCCAGCCCCATAGCTGCACTATCTTTCTCAAGGCCCAGAATTTATTAGTTGGGGTTTTTTTAAATCCTTCTTAACTCTTGGAATCCCTACAAAAGACAAACATCTCTTCTCATGAAGCAGAAGAGGCTCTTGCACTGCCAGAGTTCCGCTTTCATACATGTCTTTGCACTAATTGTTTTTTTTCTTCTTCTTTCTTTTCTTTAAAACACGTAAAAAGCCTCATTTGGTTTTGGCAGCTCCATCCTTGAGTCACACCCATCCCGTCTGCAGAGCAAGAAACCCAAAAGCCAAGTGGAAGCGGCCACACGAAATAGAGCACAGGCCGAGAGAACCCAGGCTGGGGGTCGAGCCCAGAACAGCATCGCTGACCAAACATTTCCTGGGGAGTTGTTTGGATTTTTCCATGGATTTAAATTTACAGATCATTCCATAGTATTTATCGATGAGTAATGCATCTCCATGGAGTACCCCACCGTGAGTCACGGAAGACTGCAGTCAGCCTGAAGAAAAACACATCGAGGACTAAAATCCATAATGTTTTATGCTTCCCCCCAAAAAATAATAAAAACTAAAAAAAAAAAAAAAAAAAAAATTACAATAAGGCTGGAATTTAGTGGGGAAGCCAAGCAGAATTTCCCTCTCTCTGCCAGGTCTTTGGTGCCTCAGGAGAAGAGGTAGATACCAAAGAAATGAATCATATGGTGAATGCCAACCTCTACATGTCCAAAGCCCGTAATTACACGTTCATAAGAAAGCAGACATTGTTCAGAACGCCAGTGGTATGGAATGAAGATTGCAGCTAATGGAAGTACATCAGAAACCTAGAGAACCTTAGTGCCGTGTGCCAGCTGGGATGTCAAGGCAAAAGAGAAAAACATGGTAAAAAATATGAAGCCAAGAATCTTAATTTCTCCCCATCACCGTGAGCCAGGCCCGGTTCCTGCAGACCCTCAGAGGCGCGCAGCTCTCCACCCCACAGGAGATGCCCTGCTGCACCCATGGGCTTCTCCTCCTGTCAAATCCAAAGTAAAACTCAAAATCCCACAGCTCTGCACTGCTCAGGACACCGGGATATCTTCACCTTCTCCTGGGATGAATTTTGCTTTTCAAGCAAAGACCAAGATTCCTCCCTCCATCGTCCCAAATTTAACTGATAACATTTAGTCTCTTCTTTGACAGAACTTCATATAAGTATTAAAAAAATGCCAAAATATTGACTTCTCCAAGGGAGCAAACCAACTTGTTCCTCCATGTTTCAGTTGTCTCACTCTTTAGTTCCTCTGATTTACTGGGGGCTTGGTGGTTCTTGGAGACAGTCAGGTTCAGAAGACCTCTCCTGGTCTCCTGTTGGGAACGTGTTTTATGATGTGCCATGTGGAGGCAGCAGTCCCCATGCTACAGGGAGGCAAGATCTCAACCCCTGCTGCTGGTCCCACCACTCTGCTGGGGACTGGGTGGCATGAAGACCCTTCCCTGTTTCCACACAGGTGGAAGTGGGATGCTCTAGGCAGAGGAGAGCAGGAGCTGGCAGTCTTGATTTTGTGTCCAGGAGAGCAGGCAGGGAAGGACAGCTCTTCTTCCCCACTTCAGCTCTCCAAGCTCAGCTAAAAAGCCCGAGGCACTGGATGAAGCACTGGCCATGGCAGCAGGTCCTCCTCTGGGATGCATTAAAAGGAGTGTGGCCAGCAGGTGGAGGGAGGTCATCCTCTCCCTCTGCTCTGCCCTGGGGAGGCCATCTCTGGAACCCTAGGTCCAGTTCTGGGCTCCCCAGTTCAAGAAGGACAGGGAACTACTGGAAAGAGTCCAGTGAAAGCTACAAAGATGATGAGGGATTGGAGCATATCTCTGCTGAGGAAAGGCTGAGAGACCTGGGGCTGTTCAGCTGGAGAAGAGCAGCCAGAGAGGATCTCATCGATGCTGAGCAATATCTAAAGGATGGGTGTCAGAAAGATGGAGCCAGACTCTTCTCAGTGGTGCCCAATGACAGGACAAGGGGCACGGAAACTCGAACACGGAAAACTCCATCCAAACATGAGGACGAATTTCTTTCCTGTGAGGCTGGCAGAGCTCTGGAAGAGGCTGCCCAGAGAGCGTGTGGAGTCTCCGTCTCTGGAGACATTCAAAACCTGCCTGAACATGTTCCTGTGCAACCTGCTCTGTGTGACCCTGCTCTGGCAAGGGGTTGGACTGGATGATCTCCAGAGGTCTCTTCCAAACCCTACAATTCTGTGGTTCTCTCAACACATCCCAGGAACTGCAGGCCATGCCAGCTCTCCACCCTGAGGAATCCTTGCAGAGGAACAACTCCTTCAGGAGCAGGATCACTCCCAGTTCCCTAAGTTCCTGACAGCAGACAGGAAAGAACAAATTTTTCCAGTGTCCTACAATCTCTGTCTGGCTTTTGTGAAGAGCAGCTCAAGCACCCAGCTCACCGGGCCACCAAGGACCACCCCATGCCTTCAGCATAACCCTTTCCCACTGGATGACCAAACCTTCAGCATCTTCAAGTGTAACACTTGCTGAAAAAAAGAGAAAACTGTTTGTTCTGATATAGAAAACCCTGCCATCTGCTCCAAGGACGAGGAGGACATGTCCAGGACCACCATTTCCACAACACACAAACAAAGTAAGGCCAAACAGCCTCACTCATCCATCCCAAAATAGATAAGATTATATCTGGGTCAAACTTTGATACCCCCGAGCATCACAGAACCCTTCATCTTCTCAAAAGCAGGTCTGGAGGCAGCAGAGGGTGATGTGAAAATACATGGTGGTGACAAAGAAGCGTCCCAGGCTATGAGCTATGGTAGCCCTTAGCAGATCCTTCACAGCTACAGAGCAAGGCTGAGAAAACAAACAGCAGTATTGATTCCAGCAAACACAATTATTAGTTAGAGCTGTTATTTTAAAAGCACACACTGAGAAGTTTTCCCTTTTCCAGCTGCTTATTTTGTTTTATTCGAACAAAATCCATGGACATTAATTTTAGCTGTACTTAATTGAATAATTTCTCCAGGGAATAGTTCAGGGAGAGTTTTAAAGGAGGCTGTTTCCAAGAGCCATTACTAATTGGCATATACCACAGCCTCAGTGTGCCAACCAAAATAGTATGCTTTAAAGTTACTGGAACTATTCTCAGTCCAGATGTGTTGAGAACTCGCAGTGATATAAGGCAGGCAGTAACTATATTCACATGATAGAGGATTTTGAGTATCCTTCCCCACTTATCTGGACAGAGATAATGGTCTCCTTCACCAGCAGTATTGGGAGTATAAAGCCAGGTCATTTCCCCCCCCCCTCCCTTTACTCCTTTCCTTTTATTTACCGTGTCTAAAGCAGACCACCACGGCTCCCTCGTTATCAAATGGACATTAATATTAAAGAAGAGCACCATAACCTCCCTGGTACCAATTCCCAAAGGTTGCCCCCAGTTCACAGCACCCACTGAAGCCAGCGTTGCCGCACATCCAGGGCATCCTCTTCACTGCGGTGACACACCAAGCCCATGGCTCGCACTGGCTGCTTTTATTCAAATCCAAAATTCTGTGTGACAAACAAAGATTTTTAGGGCAGACTATCAAAACTCCCTGTAAAATCCTCTAAGTTACAGAGACAATGTTAATAAACCCTTTTCTCTATAGCCCTGACTTTGAGAGAAAGCAAGGAAATACTGCTAATAGATAAAATAACCATGAATTCCACATCTCCAGGAAAGCCTGGAGGACTAGGACACTGGAAGCCTACTTATATTCACACAACAAACCCCTGCCAATCAAAACACTTCTCCTGTTGGGTTATGTTTGTTTTCTGCAAACTTATAGTAGAAAATGAAAGGACAGAAGCTAATTCAGACTCCACATCTGTCTGTTTTCACTTTATACAAAAATCGAAGCTGGGTTTTTAACACACTTCAGAAATTCGTAGTAATATTCACCCTTGCTTTCTTTTAGGAACTCTATTTTTTTTTTTATTTTATTTTCCCCAGGTTTATACACTATTGCAATACTTTTCCATGGGTATCAGTAGCTTTAACTATGAATATGTACCAGTTGCCATAATTACACTAGGGCAGAAGGTAGAGCTATAAAATAGCACCTGGCTACGAAACCCTGCAAGTTCAGGTTTCCAGTCCATTTCTCAAAAAGCAAAAAGATTTAAAAAATAATTACTTAAGTTATAGTCCATGCAGCTGTTGTCACTTGAAGATCTCCCTGACAATTACATCTTCTACACTTATACTGTGGAGTCAACACAGCGATGTAACATAACCACAGATCCATAGAACGGTTTGGGTTGGAAGAGATCTTAAAGCCTCCCCAAAGTCCCACCCCCTGCCCTGGGCAGGGACACCTCCCACCACACCAGGCTGCTGCAAGCCCCCTCCAACCCGGCCTTGAACCCCTCCAGGGATGGGGCAGCCACAGCTTATCTGGGCCCAGAGAACTTCATCACCCTCACATCAAAGAATTTCTTCCCCAGATCTCCCCTCAATCTTCCCTCTTTCAGTATCAAACCCTTCTCCCTCATCCTATGGCTCCTCTCCCTGACCAAGAGTCCCTCCCCATCTCTCCTGGAGTCCCCTTAGGGATTGGAAGGGACTCTAAGGTCTCCCCAGAGCCTTTTCTTCTCCAGGCTGAACCTCCCCAACTCTCTCAGCATTTCCTCACAGCAGAGGAAATCCTTATGGGTGCCCAAGAACCCGGCCTTATTCCCACTGAAAAAACCCTAAAATTAAATCATGTGACATCATTCACTTGGGTCACAGCCACCTCAACCCAGATATACTTCCATGAGATAAAAGAAAAAACACAATTCTAATGCAATTTTTCAACCTTGGAAGTAACCGTAGTTCATGTATCTATGGGAAGACCCTCTTAAATGCCAGTCACTCGGAGCTGACTCACAAGGGGTGCTCCCCCTAAATCCACCATGGTCTGCATGCCATCCCTCAGCCCAACAACCCATCCCTCCTGCCCCAGCCAGCTCGATGAGGCCAGGCTGGTCCCTTTGATGAGCCGTGGCTGTGAAGGACGCTGATGGATAACCCTCCCAGCCCGGCTCCTTCCTCCCGGACAAAAGCCCCGTCACTTGGGAATCCCGGCAGAAGTTTCCCAAGCACCTTCCAAAGGGAAAGAAAAAAAAAAAACCCTCTCATTTCTCAAAACCTGCCTACGAGACAGCCCCGGCTCTGAAGGCGATTTAAAACGACGATTATAAATGGCTTCATGTCATCGTGGCCCCAAGAGAAAAATCACCAGATTGTTGGGCTTTGGTGGGAGCAGAATTGCCCCGCTCAGTGGCGAGCACCTTCAAAGAAAGGCTGGAATTCCTGAGATGTCTGACAGGCTGCGCAGGGCGTACAAACTCATTCCTACTCAAATTAAAGAAAACTCCATCCAAAAAAGCAGGAGCGAACTATCCCCGAGATGCTGACTGTAACGCCCTCTCCAAGCCATGAGAACGTCCCACATTTTTCACATTAAAAAGCTTAAAAGTTAGTGAAACACTTCATTGCTGCCACGGCCCCTGAAACTGACAATTATTCAACAACTGGAGATTAAGTGCTCTCAGTTTCGATGCAGATTAAGGAAGATTGGAAAAAATGACCAGTGGTGTTCGTGCCTAGCTGCAGACCAGAAATATATTACATGGGCAGCAGTTTGAGGAGCAAAAAGGGAAGAGAGCTGATGTGATGCTGACTTCAGTGACTGAGGCTCAAGCCCCAAGGAAGACACCCTTCCCCATGCCCACACCAAGTGGTGACCACCAGTGACAGCACACTGAGAACACACCAGAAGGGGTCATGAGGCCTGGCGGAAAGATGGTCTTCGCCATCCCATCCTTTATACACATCGGAGCTGACAAGAACTCCAGGAAAAGTTCATCAAAACCACACTCAAAACAACAAATCACCTCCGCTAACTGCTAAAAGCTAATTTCCACCAGCCAACAGGTAGTGCCAGTCTTCTCCACTCTGCACATCCGCAGTTGAACCTCTTCTGAAATAACCCAGTCTCACTTGAGCGTTAAGAGACTCGTTCAATTCTGCTCAAGGTATTTAGAGGAGAGGAAAAGGCAGAACCGTGTATTAGTGAGTTTCCAAGCCTGCAAAACACAACTGCCATTTTAATAAACATTCAGGTTGGTAATAAGCCAAGAGAGCATCAGAGTATTCACCACAAGTGCATCATGCTGTGGACAGCTGCATGGCATTATCCTCTTGGATCACAAATGAGGAGGAAAGCCACTTTAGAATCGGTCTATCAATCACGGGAGGAACCAGAAAACTTGCAAGTGCTTCATGGTTACAGTATTGAAAGCAGCTGATAAAGCTAAGGTCAACCCAGGCACCTGGGACTAATCTCCAGCTGACATACTTCATCAAGCTCTACTGGAATCAGTGGTAAATGGGCTAAATTAACAAGAGGAATACATCATCTAACAACACGTTCAGAGCTGAGCACATACCAGGAATCAGAGGCACCGTGCTGAAGGCACTTCTCTGCTATCACTGGAATTACTCGTGTCCTGCTTGCCCGCTCACCTGCCCCGAGGCCTGAAACAGGCCAAAAGCAGAGAGAAAAAAAGGCCTCTTGAGTTGATGGCTAAAAAATCTTCCGTTCCATGTCTGCAGTCATGGAAAAAGTTCCGATTACTCAGAGAAGTGGTTAAAACAACAGAAGGGGTGGAAGAAGAACTTCCACAGATAAGAGATGACCTTAAGTCAACGAATCCTGCTCAGCCTTAGCTAATGATTTTCTTTCTCCCCACTTCCTTCCAACAAAAGTCGTGCCAACTTTCCACATGCCCTCCCATGGATTTTCTGCAGATGTGGCTGAGCACTTACTGTTTGGCGTGGCTCCGTGCCCACGGATTTCTGCAGAGCAAGGAGAGGCTGTCGCACGGAGGCAGCCCTTCTACAGCTGCTCCACTCCTCTATGATTTTCTCCTTTCTCCAGTTCATTTGTTGGAAGGACCCAAAGCGATTAATTGGCAAAAGCTGCACAAAGCGGAGGGTTTAGTGCCACTGAGCGACGTGTCTGTAAGACACTTCAGAAGAGCGTGGCTAAATACCGGCTTGATCTCCATGCACGAGTTCTGAATTCCAGGGTGATGAACTCCAGTGCAGGAAGGAAACCTTAAGCCTCCGCTTTATCAAGCTCCACAAATACGGGGTTTATCAAACTGCAGAGATTAGGGGGGGCTTATTGTGCTGTTCCCGCCACCGTGGGCAGAAGCTGAGGGTGTGATCCCTCGCACATGGATGGGAAGAAGGCAGTACACTGTCCTGTCCTGCCGTTCCTGCATCAAACATCATTTTCTCCAGCCAAACTGCATTGTTTCAAGAAAAAAAAACACCCCAAGAACAAAACCCACCACCAAAAAAAAAGCAGGAGGGTGGGTGGGGGGAGCATTGCATTTCCTCAAGGCAAAACCAATCAGCTCCTAGCTCTGTGCGTGCACTCTCAAAGTCATTATATCTAATTACTCAACTTAAAACATCCCACTTCTAAAAAAAAAAAAAATGCTGACACTACAGAAGCACTTTTGGCCTAGGGTTTTAAGTTTTTTTTTCCTAAATTTTAACTAGGAAAAATATAAGGCATTTTTGTCATTTGTCAAACCCACTCCTTAGCATTCTTGTACCAATCCATTTTTACCACAACAAGGTAAAAAGGTGGAGAGGTCTTTCTGATAAGAACAAATATCAAGCGAATAAACAAAACATCCCTCTTCTACTTGCAAAATCGCTGGTCTAGAGAGGCTTCCTAAATTTAACCAGTTGGATTATGAGCTCCAAATAAAAAAAAACAAAAACATAAGCTTTCCACTTTACAGCTGCAGTTTTACTAAAACCCAAGGTAAAGCTCTGCCATCTCCACTCCGTTATATTCCTCCAGGTCCCTGGAGGAACAGCTATCCTATAAGATCAGCCCTTTTTAACTCGGGAGATTGGGAGTTCAATTTTAAGACTTCAGGTAGTACAGGCTCTGAATATCTGCTCTTTCCATATGGGCTGGGAGAAAGTTACAGACATTTTCATCTCTTCTTTGAAAGGACAATGAAGTCTTGCTGCATCATTTCCAACCCAAATAATGCTGAAACCCAAACAGATATTCATTGATAGATTCATTGTATGAATCTTCATGAGCAACAGTGGATGAGATGCCATGGTTTGGCTGAGACCATTATGTTTCTCTATAAAAAAAAAAGAATAATAAATGTTTTGGAAATTAAACACCACTATTATACCCATTTCCAATTCCACTGTGCTTTAGGGAATCCCCAAACTCTGGTCAGACCTGTCACCCTGCAAGGGGGTGATGGGGAACAGCCCCTGCAACAGACCCACACCATGGGGGCCACACTCCAGGCACCCTGAAAACAAGAATAATCCTATTTGTAGGTCCCCTCAAGAAATTGCGGGGGTCATCTGCTCAAATCAAGAAGCCTGAGCTACCGCCGTTACCAATGAGTATCAGAAAATACTGTCATTTTCAAGCAGGTACCCACAGTGGTTCCCCCATCATGGCACGGTTTAGCAGAAGCAGTGCCAAAGTATCCTTTAGCCTGCACTCATTACAGAATCACAGTATGGTTAGAGCTGGAAGAGACTTTAAAGATCGTCCAGTCCCACCCCCTGCAGGGACACCTCTCACCAGACCAGGCTGCTCCAAGCCCCCTCCAATTTGGCCTTGAACCCCTCCAGGGATGGGGCAGCCACAGCTTCTCTGGGCAGCCTGGGCCAGGGTCTCACCACCCTCACAGCAAAGTTCTTCCCCAGATCTCATCTAAGCCTCTCCTCTTTCAGCTTAAAGCCCTTCCCCCTCATCCTATGGCTCCCCTCCCTCATCAAGAGTCCCTCCCCAGCTTTCCTGGAGCAGCTTTAGGGACTGGAAGGGGCTCTAAGTTTTCCCAGGAGCCTTCTCCTCTCCAGGCTGAACCTCCCTAACTCTCTCAGCCTGTCTTTAATTGCATGAAGATGCATAATTTGATTATTTGACATTCTGTAAAACCTCACGAAGCATTTGATTTGGGCAGTAACAGGTGCACTGAAAGCCAAAGGGTACCTACAGCCTGGCCAAAGATGATACACAGAAGACTTTCAAGTCTTCGGATTTAGAAGTTTCACATGGCCAGGGAACGGCGGTATTTCAAGACTTCAGACATTAGGTTCTGGGCCTCAATCTTAAATTATTTTTTCAAACCCTCTTAAAACACATTTAATCCTTTGTTTTCTTTCCGAGGAGAAAGGTTTCACATCTGGACTGTCAACCTGCATTCCAAAGCATTAGCCTGGCAAATTAAAGCAGCTGAGCTGTAAATCTCCACGAAGAGGACTTGTCATGGAAATGGCAACTCAGCATTAACTCTGCGCCCGGTTCAGCCAGAAAGTCAACGGAAAGATCCCGAACAACGTGGGCAGCCCCAAGACAACTCTGAAAGAAAGTTTTAAAAGGAAGTTTGAAAGAAGGACAGGGAACTGCTGGAGAGGGTACAGCAAAGGGCTACAAAGATGAGGAGGGGCCTGGAACATCTCTATTGCAAGAAAAGGCTGAGGGACTTGGGACTTTTTAGTCTGGAGAAGAGAAGACTGAGGGGGGGTCTGATCAACACCTAGAAATACTTCAGGGGTGGGTGTCAGGAAGATGGGGCCAGGTTTTTTTCAGTGGTGCCCGGGGACAGGACAAGAGGAAATGGGCACAAATTTGAACATAAGTAGTTCCGTCTAAACATGAGGAGGAACATCTTAACCTTGAAGGTGGCAGAGCCTTAGAAGAGGCTGCCCAGAGAGGTGGTGGAGTCTCCATCTCTGGAGACATTCAAAATCCACCTGGACACGTTCCTGTGCAATCTGCTCTGGGTGAACCTGCTCTGGTAGGGGGTTGGATGAGAAGATCTCCAGAGGTCCCTTCCAACCACTATAATTTTGTGACTCCCTGAAAACAAACCCTTCTGTCTGGTGGAGAGCAAGTTAACCTAACCCAACCCACCCAGATTTGTATCAGAATCTCTTTACCAGTCTTTAATCTGAAAGAGCCACATCAGGGCCCACTGTGAGCAACCACCAGTTACACAGCTGAATTTTGCAGATCATTTTCTACAACCTGCACCCCAATTTGAGGAGAAGACGCAGTGTTCAAATACGACTTGTGAGAGTTGAATGCTCAGTCCCCCTGAACACCAAGAGAGCCGAGGTCCTCGTTCCCTTGGACCGCAGCCTCTAATGGATCTCTTCTGGCTATGATTTACACGAGCAATAAGACAGAAAGCAATAAGATAAATTCCAAAGAATTAAATTCTTCCAGCCAGATTTCAACGGAAATCAATGCGGAGGCACACTGGAATCAGCAGCAAAAGGGTCTAGAACGGTACAAACTGATAAAAATAGGAAAATCATAATCTCTCCAGCGCCCCAGGATAACAGCATGTAACTGAAGTGTCTCAGCTAATGCAATAAAAGAAGTGTTAATGCAACATTTTTTGATCATTACACAATTTATTTATTCAGATTTTTACTTTTATAAGTTAGGTGCTAAAAAGAATTCCATTTTTGCTAATAATTTTTTTTATATTCTATATTTTAATATTATATATATTATTTATATTTTAAAGCTGGTTTGGAAAAAAACAAGTTCAATCTTCATTCAGCGCTAGAGGAGCTCGGAAGGAGGGACCAGGCGATCCACAGAAGACATCTAAGAACAATGGTCTGGTCAGTTAACTCTTCTGTCAACACTCATTTCACACAACACTCCACAGTCTAACTCAATTACTCCTTAGACTTTCTCCTAAAGTACTTTATTAAATCTTTTTTCCTACCAAACATACAATGCAGAGCTTTGTGTGTCGGGCTCTTAATTTCATTCTTTCAGCTCTGGTTTCCCGATGGTGTCTCTGCTGTTTGAAGCCCCACCAAGCATGAGTTCATCTCTTCACCTTCTCCAATGAACACCACGGCCAACTCCTCTGATTTTCTCCAAAAACTGGACAAATGCCCTCCGTGATCAACTCAAACCAGTTTTTCTGCTGAATTAAGAGCGTCACTGCAATGCTCTGCTGCCTCATGAAGTCTGCCAAAAAATAACCTTATCCTATAACGACCACAGCTGTAACAAAGCCAGGTTGTGAACGTGTATGGTTACTAGAACCACACGGAGTCTTTCCTGTCTGGTTCCTACATGAACAAGGAAGCACACAAAAGTTTTTCTCCAAATTAACAGAAGTTCTATGATACCTCTACCTCGATACCCGAAAGAAAACCATGACAGAGAAGCACATTAGGGAGAAACGTTTTATGCTGAGAGTCATAAGACACTGGCCCACGTTGCCCAGAGAGGTGGGAAATGCCCCATCCCTGGAACATTCCAGCTCAGGTTGGACGGAGCTCTGAGCAACCTGAAGATGTTCCTGCTTATGGCAGGGACTAGAGCACCTTTAAAGGTCCTTTTCATTCCAAACCACTCTGGTCCTGCTGTTATCTACCCACACCACTGCTACCAGCATCTAGGGCCACCAGAACAGTTTCCCCTACTATTTTTGTGATAATATCTATCAACTTTTCCCACTCCACTCCCCACTCAGTGCCCTCAACCTCCACTGCACCCACTCAGTAAACTCCACGCCAACCTTACATGTGTAACCATGTAGGTGTCTGTGTCCAATTGCTATTGAGGGCATCAGAATGGAGAGGTCAGGGGAGAGAGACATTCCATGCTGCACCTGACCTCAACCATCCCCGGAGGTGACCCACCGTGACACTGCTGTGTGCATTTCTTTAGGGGTATGGAGCATCTCTCTACTGAGGAAAGGCTGAGGGAATTGGGTCTGTTTAGTCTGGAGAAGGGAAGGCTCAGGGGGGATCTGATCAACACCTAGAAATACTCAAAGGGTGGGTGTCAGGAGGATGGGGCCAGTCTTTTTTCAGTGGTGCCCAGGGACAGGACAAGAGGAAACAGGCACAAACTTGTACATAACAAGTTCCATCTCAACATAAGGAGGAACTTCTTCACTTTGAGGGTGGCAGAGCTCTGAAAGAGGCTGCCCAGAGAGGTGGCGGAGTCTCCTTCTCTGGAGATGTTCCTCTGCAACCTGCTCTGGGTGACCCTGTTTTGGCAGGGGGTTAGACTGGATGATCTCCAGAGGTCTCTTCCAACCCCAAATAGTTCTGTGGTCCCTCCTCTGGGAGGTGCTGGAGGATTACCCTGTGCCTTTTTGCTGTAGAGCTTTCAACAAAAGACACTATTATAAGATTAAAACCTAGTTGAAGTAATTGTGTATGGAAATTCCTCTTATTGGGGCTGTGGACGGAATCTTATCAGGTTTCAGGGCTCCGAGCAGGCTCTGGCAGCCAGGCGTGTTTGTTAATAGCTATTCCAGCTGCAGCTGACTGTTTCTGCTCACCTGTTTTTTGTCACACTGAAACAAGACACACCGCCGTGTTCTGCGACGGGTATTTTCATTAGAGTAACACATTTCTCCTTCATCACCTAATATCAAGAGATTGGCATAATTAAACTGGTTAACGCAACACCTCTGCCAGCCAGGGCACAGATACCCCATTCACTGCCCACCAGGCTGGAGAGAGGCGGCTTATTCCTGGCACGGGTCTCAAAATGGAAAAAAAAAGCCAGATAATCACAGAATGGTTCGGGTTGGAAGGGACCTTAAAGACCATCTAATCCCACCCCCTGCCCTGGGCAGGGACACCCCCCACCAGACCAGGTTCCTCCAAGCCCCATCCAGCCTGGCCTTGAACCCCTCCAGGGATGGGGCAGCCACAGCTTCTCTGGGCAACCTGGGCCAGGCTCTCATCACCCTCACAGCAAAGAAGTTCTTCCCCACGTCTCATCTCAATCTTCCCTGTTTCAGTGTAAAACCTTTCGCCCCTCATTCCATCACTCCTCTCCCTCATCAAGAGTCCCTCCCAGCTTTTCTGGAGCCCCTTTAGGGACTGGAAGGAGCTCTAAGGTCTCCCTGGAGCCTTCTCTTCTCCAGGCTGAACCCCCTCCCAACTCTTTCAGCTTGTCCTCACATCATCTAAAGCTCACTCACACAAGCTCAGGGACCTCCACTCCATCCAGCCCTGAATAAGCAGATACATGCCTTGAGTGGTCTTGGAAACCTTACTCTTATAGATCTCAAGCTGCAGGTGTTTCACCAATTCACAAAATATTCTATATGCTCTCAGCATCCTTCTTACATCAAGTTTTCATCATCCCCTTGGATGCAGCAGAAGGATGGAGGCATCCATGGGCGCAGAGAGCAGCTGAGAGCCCCGAATCAGTGGCAGAGGTAGCTCAGGACAGGAGCCACCTTCCCTGGCACCCCGTCCTGACAGCCCTGCTCCGACCGCCCCCCCCCGATCCTGCACTCAATGAAAACCCAACGCCAAAAGGGGAGCTCCTTTTTCTGATGTTTATTGGCTGAGGTAATGGCTCCCAGAGAAAACCCATGGCTTTCACAGGGCAGAGCATGCCGTTTATAATGCCAGCTTTTGAAGTCCAGCAAGAAAAAAAACCACCCCAAAAAACAAAACAACCCCAAAATAAAGAGGGTTTTGTTGTTCTGTGTGTGAGGAGGTTTTCCTCCCCCTTTTCTTTTCTTTCTTTTTTTTTGTTTTTTGAAGGATGTGATACAAACCAGCTTGATGCACAAATTAGAGGTGATCTCATCGGGCCATTAGCCCAACTAAAGCAAACCCATCCCCAGCGAGGGGACGCACCAGCCAGACAGGACCCCTTGGCCTGTGAGTGGCATTAATACGGGGGTACAAATGTCACCTTCATTAGCCAAGGCAGGGCATGGCTCCCAGCTCCCAACCTGCTGCAAACGTGGCTCTGGCTGCATTAAAAAGGGGGGGATTTTCCAGCAGCGTCTCCCATTTGGAATTCCCACTCACTGGAATTGAAGCAGGGACCGCCACCTCCCTGGGTAGAAGGAAAGGACCCAGAGCCATCTCTGATTCCCACCACCCCGGCGCCTGCCGCAGCCCCCGAAGAGGCGGGGAGGAAAAGCACTTGAAAATTCAGCAAGAATAGTAAAAAACAACGTGGTTTAGAAGCTCTCGCCTTTCACTTCTCATAAACCAGGACTCCCTCACATCTTTCCACCGAGTGGCTTTTGATTTCTTTGTTGCAGGAGGAACAATGCTTGAAAGCTACGAAAGTCTCATTTCTCAGATGTTTCTGTTTTCAATCGAGCAGCAGAGCTATTTATTTTCCCAGCCAGTGACAGAATTAAACAATTTGTCTTTGAAAACTCTATAAGCCTTCACCCTGACAACCCCCCCATCTGCTTTTCAGATTAAGGTACTTTGATTTTTACCAGCTAAAGGTTTATGAACTGCTGTATAAACCCAATTACTCTCATAGTAAATTATTTAAAGCTTACATGTTATTTTTTAAATTTCTCCCCATGGAGTACTCTGGAGATTCGGAAAAGGAAAGGCTCGCTGGGGTATTTTGGAATTAAAAATACATAACAAGGAAAAGCATGCAGCTTCCAGAAACTCGGAATAAAATATAAAAAACCCTCAGCATAGGTAAGGAACATGAGACATACCCTAGGAGAAACTTTGGAGGGTAGAACTGATTAAAAAAAAAAAACCAAGAAAAAACCAAGCCTCTATTTCAGTGGGAGGGAGTTGTTTAAAAACAGATTAAGTTTCATCTGAAGTAGTATTTATTCTTTAGCTGGTCTCTGCCTCGCTTCCTGATTGGAAACAGGGAGAGGAGAGATCTCCGTGTCCTGGACATGGATCTCAGGATCTCAGCAGCAGAAGCCCCGGGGTGGGCAGTTTTTCATTAGAGGGCAGGCGGCCCTCCCACTGCTGTGTGTCCCCCCACAAAGGGACAGGCCATCCCAGCAGCAAACTGAGCAGGCTGGGATCCCTCTAGGACATCGAGGGGGGCCACACGTAGCATGGGATGAGAACTGAGCCCACGACAGCCTCTCCAAACTGGGACTGGGAGAAAAAAAGCCACGAGCTCCCTGGCAATAAGGACAATATAGCACCAGTAGAAGCCAACTCATTCTCTGGTCACCAGTTCTGGGACAATCTGTGTTACCCAGAGGAAGGGGCAGGGTAGGATCATGCCTACAGGAGAGATGGGGAGGGACTCTTGATCAGGAAGTGGAGCCATAGGACGAGGGGGAAGGGTTTGACACTGAAAGGGGAGATGGAGATGAGAACTGGGGAAGAACTTCTTTGCTGTGAGGGTGGTGAGATGCTGGCCCAGGATGCCCAGAGAAGCTGTGGCTGCCCCATCCCTGGAGAGGTTCAAGGCCAGGCTGGATGGGGCTTGGAGCAACCTGGTCTGGTGGGAGGTGTCCCTGCCCAAGGCAGGGGGTGGGACTGGACTATCTTTAAGATCCTTTCCAACCCAAACCATTCTATGAGGACCTCTGCCTCCACAGACACATCCCAGGTGCCCGTCTGCAAGGCAAAACTAGAAGGAACTCAAAGCTGTCACTTTTCTAACATCAAGCGTCGGTACCCGGGTATGCAAGAGCAGGTTGAGGGGAGTTAGAGTGAGAGGGAATTCTGAACAGGGGCTGAAGGCAGCAAGGAGCTGCAAGCGCAGAGATGTGCTCCATCATGTTGAGATGGCATCAAGGGCAGGCAGCTTCCACCCCTCCAGATTTCCCTGTGGGACAGATTCCAAGGAAGAGAGCGAAGCTCACTCTGCATCTTGATGGCAACCGCCCACCACATTGCTAAAGTTTGAAAAACCCATAACAATTTATTGCAGCTTAGACTATTACTCTAGCACCCAAGGACCCCTCCCCACCTGGGAAGGGGAACCAGGGAAAACAAGGAAACCCCTGCCTCCAGAGGCACCAAACCTCTGCCCAGCTGCTGGGGGGACATGGCCCCAGCCACCTCTGCACCTGAATCCTGGGGCTCTTCTAGTGAAACTGAGCCCATCATTCCAAATTGATCGGTCTTCCTGCTTTTCTTCACAAGCCTTTTCTCTTAGTTTTGAAAACTGGAGTGTTTTGATATACATGGCAATTCACCTTCAATTCACCTGCCCCTTGGGCTCAGACCTCCCATCACCACAGAGTCAGGCCCCATGAATCCAGGACACTAACAAAATTTAGCACTTGTCTGGACCAGGAAAGGAGTTGACAGCACTTTATCCTCTGACCCCAGCATAGATCCACACCAGATTAAATTGGTTTCTTTCCCGGATTACTTTCTGACTCCTGGTCTTATTGGGGCCAAGGACACTGATGCAATTCTGGGTCACGTACTTTAGAACTGATGTATCCATGTCAGCTTTCAACATCTCTGCCGAACGCTGTTCATGCTTATCACACTTTTAATAAAAACTATGATGTAATATGTTTCCCAGAGCAGTTGCAGACCTCCTGCCAGGGCCCCGCCGAGAACCCGTGCTCTGCCGATGCCTGTGCCATTTAAGTCCCATTAATCTTGTATTTTCAGCAGTACTAAGTTCACCAGAGATCCTATCATCAGGTTCTTCCCCAGCTATGATTATCACCAGAGTCCTTGAAAGTCTGAACAAAGAGAAGCCAGTCTCCTCGTCTGGTTCTTCTATGAGGGACGTGATTCAACCCCTCTGCTGTGCTCTGGAGAGACCCCACCTGGAGAATTGGGTCCAGCTCTGGAGTCTTCAGCACAAGAAGGACATGGACCTGTTGGAGCAGGGCCAGAGGAGGCCACAGAGATGCCGGGAGGGCTGGAGTCCTTTTGCTGTGAGGACAGGTTGAGAGAGCTGGGGGGGTTCAGCCTGGAGAAGAGAAGGCTCCAGGGAGATCTTAGAGCCCCTTCCAGTCCCTAAAGGGGCTCCAGGAGAGATGAGGAGGGACTCTTGGTCAGGGAGGGGAGACAAAGGACGAGGGGGAATGGTTTTCAACTGAAAGAGAGATTTAGATGAGATATTAAGAACAAATACTCTGCTGTGAGGGTAGGTGAGACCCTGGCCCAGGTTGCCCAGAGAAGCTGTGGCTGTCCCATCCCAGGAGGGGTTCAAGGCCAGGCTGGATGGGGCTTGGAGCAACCTGGTCTGGTGGGAGGTGTCGCTGCCCATTTTGGGGGGTTGGAACTGGATGGTCTTTAAGGTCCCTTCTAACCCAAACCATTCTGTGAAGACCACATTTCAGCCCCTCTTTATCAGCTGAACCTCCTCTCGGATGCCCTGTTTGCTCCAGGAGGTTCCCACCTTCTGCCTGCTCTGCTCACAAGAGGGGTTTAGGAAGTCTGAACAAATCACTGCCCTGGCAGTGCCAAACTGCCAACGTAACCTCAGACTGATGCTGCTCGATAAATGGACGGGCTGTAAAAGAGCCTCCGCAACACGGTGTAACTGTAGAGCAGGGCTCTGACCTGCCTCAGACACAGCCCTTCTCAGGGGGGCTGAAAGTGGGAATTCCTCATTATAAAGCCCAGCCCAACTCAGCAATATCTGAAAATCCAATACAGACTACAAAGAAGCAAAAAGCACTCCCAAGCATTCCGAAAAAGGAAGTGAAAAAACTTTTAAGCTCAAAAAATCAGGAGAGATTTGAGAACCGGAATGCCTACACCCGTTTGTTTTACCACCTAATAATCCTACCAAAACATTTAAAATAAGCTGTATTTTCGCTCTGAAGGGTATGACCCCCACAGGGAACATTTCGCTCAAGATGGGCTACAAAGGACTAAAGATGTCCACAAAAAATAGCCAACTCTTCCACAGGGCTGCCCAAAAGGGTCCCAGCTCCTCCATCCCAACAGGCAGCGGCACGGAGACTGTACCCAGCACAACCCCAGCAGGAGAGATGCACTTGAAAAAATTCAAATATTAAGAATAAAGCAAGAGGAAACAGGTAATAAAAGCATTAGAGTTGGTAAATTGAGAGAGGAGTCTCCTTCTTATTTTGTTTTTGGTTTTTTTTTTTTAAAAAAGCTTTTTTCCTCCTTTGGAAAAGTACAGGAAAGTTTCCCTCTTATGCCAGCTGTTTTAATTCACATTATTATCGTGACATCTCATCCCCAGGCCCAGCAAAAGAGATTAGGGGAAAAGGGGCAGACACCCTGTAACAGCTACACGTTAAGCAGTGATGAAACACCAGAGACATCGATCAGCTCTTTGGAGTCAGCCCGGCCCTCGTTCACTTCTGAAGACTAGAAGTTGCACACTTTTATTCAGCTTTCGCAGCACAAATAGCCACAAGAAAGTCACCCAAACCCTCCCCTCAATCTGCCGAGTCAGGATTATTTGATCTGAAGGTCACTTCTTCCAAGCCCCAGGCAAAATGCTTTAAACCCTGAAAGAGCCAGAAGTAAAAAGAAGAAGGGATACTTCTATCGATTTTAGGATACAAGACACAGGTCAAAGACTGAGCGTGCCAAAATAATTCACACTTCTAGTGGAACATAAAAAAAACCCCACTAAATACTCCGAAATGCCTCGTGCTGGCATCAGTGGGGGGCAACTCTTAATTTATTAAGGCAGATTAACGCACCCACAAAACTTCCAGCCCTAAGGCGATCCTGACCTCTCCGGATCGGCTGCCAAGGTGATATAGGTCCAAAAGAAATTACCCTTTTCTGCTGCCACAGAACAATAAATTGGCTTCCTCGAATACAGTGGTTAAAGAATCCAAGTTCCTGACCTTGAATGTTTTACTAGTCGTGTGCTGTGCTGCAGGGAACAATCAGGATGACATTTGCTGAAATGTGTGGGATTTATGATATAATAGGTTGTGCATATGTGCCAAAAGAGAAAAAACCCCTCTTAAATCCAAGCAAATCAAGATTAATTAGCTATTAAAATAGCTAAGCAAACACAGCGCGGTACAGGTGGTACAACAAACCCTCCTGCTTTCTGTACACGGTGCTTAAAGCTGTTTTGGGGGTCACGCCATACGTGTATCTTCCATCGCACTCTCACTGGGAAAAGCAAGAATTGCCGCTCCTTCGTAAGCTCCTGCTCTTTGTAATTCTGGGGGCTTGCACTTTCGCAAACAAGCGTTACGCAGCCCTTTTATAGGAAGTCCTACGAAGTCCACAGGAAAATCCCGTGGTGTCTGGCTTTGATCACGGAGACAGACTGAAAATTAACCGGGGTGTTTTTCCAGTGGTCCCGGTGTCAAGGCAGAGGAGATGCCGCACACACTCGCCTCCTCGCTCTAGCAATTAGATTCACTCCAACTTTTCCCCTCTCTTTCACCCGGCATGGTGGGGGGTGGGGATGACTTTTTGTTTTATTGCTGCTAATTGCAATTACAGGTGCTCCGAGATCAACAGCCTGAGAAACGCCTCATCCCTTACGTGCCATCCCCACAGCCCAGGGCTTCACCAGGTACCATGTCCCCCTGGCAGCACCCAGCGGGCTCCAGCCTCACAAACCAAACACTCTGCTCAAATCACAGCAGCCTGACTTCTTGGGTTGTGTTGTTGGGTTTTTTTCCCCCCTTCCTGCCGCCCCAGGAATGTGAAAAAGTTGTTAATACCATGCAATCTGCTCGGTTTCCCTCTTAATCCTCATTTTAAGGCAGCCTCTCCTTGCAGGAGATCCTATCAGTACGTCCCAAGCAGTCAAACGATGCGGGAGAAAGCCAATGTTATTGTGAGCCTGAGGTGGAACGACTCGATTCCCAGCAGGAGATCAATTTGTACAAGGCACCAGCAAGTTTTTCCTCTAGCAGGGGGGAAAACCACTTCAAACACCCCAGACTCCCTGCGACAACAGCTATCCTGGTTGGAATACGGGCAGCCAGGAAAAGCTTTCATGTGACGGCTGCCGTTCCCTTCCTCAGGTCAGGAGAGCGAGACACCCACATCTCCCCTGCCCCAGGGCAGGTCTACAACCACCACACCTCCAGCCAACCTCTCACATCCCACAGGCATCGCTCCGCTCAGGGACCACATCCTGGGAAAAGAAGTCTTGCGCCCGTGGTTCTTGTCTACATTAACCCGCAGCCTGGGAACACCCCCATCCCAGCTAATATTGACAGACAGAATTAGCACCAAAAAGCTTTAAATCACAGGATCACAGAATGCTCTGGGGTTGGAAGGGACTCCTGGAGATCGTTAGTCCAACCTCCACCCAGAGCAAGGTAACTCAGAGCAGGATGCACAGAAATGTGTCCAGGTGGAGTCTGAATGTCTCCAGAGATGGAGACTCCACCACCTCTCTGGGCAGCCTCTGCCAGGGCTCTGCCACCCTCATGGGAAAGAAGTTCCTCCTCACGTCCAGACGGAACTTCTTACGTTCAAGTTTGTGCCCATTTCCTCTTGTCCTGTCCCTGGGCACCACTGAAAAAAGACTGGCCCCATCCTCCTGACACCCACCCTTGAAGCATTTCTAGGTGTTGATCAGATCCCTCCTCAGCCTTCTCTTCTCCAGACTAAAAAGACCCAAGTCCCTCAGCCTTTCCTCATCAGAGAGAAGCTCCAGGCCCCTCATCATCTTTGTGGTCCTCTGCTGTACCCTCTCCAGCAGTTCCCTGTCCTTCTTGAACTGGGGAGCTCAGAACTGGACACCAAAATCCATTTCCCTAAAGGTTTCCCTGTGTAGGGAAACAGGAAAAGGATTCAAATCAATAAATACCACCCCTTCACCTGAGTATTTTCAAAACACACTCTCATGCCTTTGCACTTCCCAAAATTACAGTAAGAAAGCGATGGAGAGCTGCTCATTTCTCAGCCTGAAGACTGAAGAGCTGGAAGGAGCCCAGCAACGTGGCCGTACCCATGCGCGGGGATTACACCCTCGTTACTCCCCAAATTGATGGACATATTAATTGGAGGCAGCTGCAAGGAAAAAAAAAATATCCTAACGACGTGATTCATTAGTTTTCAGAGATAATTACATCTGCTCATGGCTTCAACAGTGAATCATTCATTTAGGGAATTTTGGGGGGTATTAAATTTAAATGCAGTAATCAGATTTGTTAATCTGCGGGACAAAGCAAACCAAACACGATTTTATACGCAGGGAATTGTTTATACTTTCAACATTGACACAAATTCAGCAGCAGGATAAAAATTAGCAGCAGAATGGCTGCTCCTAGAGGTTAAAAACTATTAACAACGATCTCCTTCACTCCCACGTACCCCCTCTCTGTGCTCGTAGCAAGACTGCACAGATTTCCCCAACGCCGCCCGGACGTCAGGGTTTTTTTTCCCTGGATGAGCCTTGACAGGTAACACAGGCCGGTGGCCTTTTCAAAAATATATATATTTTTTTTTGTTAGGATAAAAAAAAACATTAAAGCAAGTGATAGTTGGGTTTGCCACTCCACAGGTGGTTTTTCATCGTTATTGCCTTACGTGTTTTCAAAAAAATAAGTTTTAAACATGGTTTAGCTGGTTTTATTGCTCTGAAATAGCAGCACATATTCTCCTTAGAAAAAAACGTGCAGATCCAGGCCAGTTCCCTTCCTATCAAGTCACAAACTCTTTAGTAAACTGAACTCCTCCTTAAAAACAGATAAATTTTTGCCCATTTCTTCTCCTGGAAGCTACTCTGGAATTTCCTATCTCTCAGTATATTGAAAAAAAAACTAATTTTCTTGTCTGTACCATTTATGGTCAATTTATTCCCATTTTTTCTTAAACCAATATTCTTCTTCTTTAGCTTCAACAGTTTTTTTTTTCTCTCTCCTTGGTATTTTACTGCCAAAACACGAACAGAAAGCAAACCCTATCTTCTGCCCATCCACATCTGTCCAAAGGACACAGAGCTGTAAGAACAGAGCCTCTCTGTGTTGGTCCAGCTCCAGCACCTCAACGTCCTTCCTGGTGCAAGGGGTCCAAAATTGGACACAGCCCTCAAGGTTGGGACTCAACAGTGCCCAGAACATGGGACAATCACCACATCAAGCAGACCATGATGCCTTCAGATCAGGCATTCCCAGTCCTGCTGGCCACTCTGTTCCTGGTACAGGCCAAGATGTTCTTGGCCTTCTTGGCCACCTGGCCACACTGCTGGCTCACGTATCTCATGGTCTATCAAAGAATCTTAGCAATCTAACTGTCAAAGAGCAGCTCCAGTTGACAAGCACTGTATCAGGGGAAATAACTCTTTCCTGGGGTCAAGAAACAAAGGGACAGGTACAGCATCCTGCCCAAAGACATCTAGCAAGTCCTTGTCAAGCCAAGAACAAAAGGTCCAAG
This sequence comes from Thinocorus orbignyianus, assembly GCA_013400375.1. NCBI lineage: Eukaryota > Metazoa > Chordata > Aves > Ciconiiformes > Thinocoridae > Thinocorus > Thinocorus orbignyianus. The sequence continues at coordinate 88,528 of VXBW01003287.1, read as the reverse complement.
TTCCAACCACCAGACCATGATTATTCCACGGCAGCCACAAGGGCGGTCGTTCCTAGGTGTATGGAGAGAGCACCTTTGACACCACAGCTTGGATTTCTCCAAATCCACATGCTACTGCTGAGAATCCAAAATTAATGTGCAACTTGATATCTCCTGCTTGGGTGAAGCTGCACCTACGCAGTCGTATTTTAACTAGTTGAGGTTTGGGGGACAGGGCGGTGCTCCATAGAAGCTGGAACAAATTAATATTTCCCTGAGAATTATTATTTTAAGAGAAAGAACCAGCAGAAGTTAAAAGGTAAGCCAACATCTTCTATTTTCTTAGTTCAGCATCTGACAACACACAGTATATTTTATCCAGGATTTAGACTCAAACACTGTATGGTGCTAAGCTTCTCATCAGGCTGTAACTGGAAAACATCCCAGGCTCCCCAGTAACGTCCTGGTTTTTGCAATACCTACAAGCTTAACGCCCGTGTCACAGCCGTGACTTGGAGAAAGACTTTTCCCAAAGACCGGCATTCAAGGTCTCCCCTCACCTCTCCCGAAAACATGCCATTCGGCTTGAGCCAGCACAGCTCTGCTTGTTTGTGCAACTGGAGAAGTGTCAAGTCCTCTCTTCCCCGTGATTTAAACCCCTCCAGTGTTAGAAGGAAAACAAAGAACAAAGATGCTGAAATATCCATCATCTTGCACGACACCCACAGGGAGTAGCTGGAGGAATGCAGCGTGCCGGGATCCGCTGGCCTTGCTTCCAGGCTCCCGCCTGCCCGGTGCACGCAGACCGTTTCCATACGGAGAGGACTCAGGAAAGAATTCACCTCCACGGCTCTTCCTGACCCAGACAAGGCTCTGCATCCCCAGGAGAAGCTGGCTGACCTGAAGGCATCATGGACCGCTTGATGTGGTAATTGTCCGCCTGTACTGGGCACTGGGGAGGCCCCACCTCAAGTGCTGAGTCCAGTTTTGGGCCCCTCACGCCAGGAAGGACATGGAGATGCTGGAGCGCATCCAGAGAAGGACAATGGAGATGGTGAGGGGTCTGGAGCACAGGTCTTGTGAGGAGAAGCTGAGGGAGCTGGGGTGTTCAGCCTGGAGAAAAGGAGGCTGAGGGGAGACCTTCTCGCTCTCTGCAACTCCCTGAAATGAAGGTGTAGCCAGGGGGGGTTGGTCTCTTCTCTCAAGGAACAGGTGAGAGACAAGAGGAGACAGCCTCAAGTTGCACCAGGGGAGGTTTAGAATGGATATTAGGAATAATTTCTACATGCAAAGGGTTGTCAAGCATTGGAAGAGGCTGTCCATGGAAGCAGTGGAGTAACCATCCCTAGAGGTATTTAAAAGCTGGGCAGATGTGGTGCTGAGGGACATGGGTCAGTGTTGTTTTTTCTCAGTCTTGGGTTGATGGTGGGACTCGATGATCTGAAAGGTTCCTTCCAACCCAGACAATCCCATGACTCCATGCTGGTACCACACCTGGCACTGCAACCCCAGCAGATCCCTGGCCCTGCAGCTCATGCTTCAGCAGAGAAGGCAGAGGCTTTACCTGTGTTATCTTGTAACATGTTCAACAACTCAAAACCAGCAAACCCCAGAGCCAGAGCTGTTTGCTGAGAAGGTTCCTAAATGCAGAAACCCACACAAGACATTTTCCTCTTGTTTTCAGAATTTGGAGATCACATACACTTATTTTATTAACGCCACCAAGACTAATGCAAAGAAAGGAAAGAACTCCCATTGAAAATTAAGAGACCAACTTCTCTCTCACTTATTGAGAAAAAGAAGTAAAGGCAGGAGATAAGTAAAACAAATTAGATGAATTCAAGAGAAATGGGGCAGTAAGCACGTAAGCAGAGCCAAATGGGGGCCAAACACTGTCCTTGGTAACCTCAGCAGGGAGGGACCATGGTAAGGACACAAACCATCTTGGGATGGGGACTCCAGAGAAATGGAGGCACAAGTGTCCAGTGCTCAGTGCCCCTCCCCGAGATGGGCAGGGAACAACCACACAGCCCCTGGCCAACAACTCTTATTCCCCATCAGCAAAGTCATACGAAACTGAGAGAGGTCTGAATGAGAAGAAGTGGATGCAGAACGTTAGTCCTTTCCTTATTTACTTCATTGCATTTTCTCACTGGAGAAGAATTCCTCCATGACAAGCAGAAGCCAGCTCAAGATAAAATAGAAACCACGTGGGGCCATTTTCAGGAGGAACAGAATCAAATGAGCAGAATCACACTCTGGGTAGAGCTGAGCCTTAGTGAGAGACACAAACACGACACGAGTGCGACACGATGCCAAAACTTTGGCTTAGTCCCTTGTACAACACCCACCCGAGGTGTGTTAAGTACATCCCATCACTGGGATGGAGAACAGGACTGAGGAGATGGGGACCCTGCTCCCAGGAGGAGACTGGAGGGGACAGACCCCTCACTGCCTGGTCGCTGGACATGTTCGACCTGCTGATGGTTCTTCACTGGGCAGCAACAACAAAAAACCCAACAACCACCACCAATCGGGCAATTGTTTTAAGGAGAAATCTAGGAGGGAAAAACACATTCCTCCAAAGCAGCATCACTGCCAGGCACAGGACTGCAGGACCATCAAACCTGCAGCCACTTGCCAACCTCACGCTTAAAAAGCGCCTCTGAAATAACATCGTCGCATCATTTCAGGCAATATTAAGAGCAAGGAGAAAAGCAGTGCCTTCTTTTTATAAGGGATAAAATATCCCCTTTTGATTTCTAACTCTCCTCTTTTAAACCGTTTATCCCGTGCTGCTCTCCCACATGGAAAGGATGAAGAATTATCGGGGAGGGTGGTGGTTCAGGACAGTTTAAGTGTGCATGAAACGGCTGTTCACTCTCAGCACACCACTTGTGCTCCAGCGAGATCGCCGCAAACCCATGACACCGCTCGTTTGTTCAACAAAGCTTCATGAATTCCAGCTGGAGACTCCTTTTTTCTTCCCTCAGGGCCAAAGGGAAACTTACTGATATTTTTCATGTTTTAGGATGTGGGGAAAGGCACACAGGAACACTGAAACATATTAAATTGTTGGATTCCTCTTCCCCCACCTCTCCTCCCCTTTTTTTCCAGAAGAAGGGAGTCTTCCAATCCCTAAAACAGATCAAAAAAGCAGACTGCACACGAACAGCATCAGTGAGTGCTGAATTCAGCCACCCCTCTGAGCCCCTGATCACCATACCCCAACAACAGCAATCACCAGCTCCACCACCAGCTTCTTCAGCTGGCACTAACAAAAGGTGTAGTTTGGAGGTACAAGAGCATCCTCTGTGGGAATAAACACGAACCCAAGCTGATCCAGGAATGGTCACGACAGCACCCATACCTCTATTAGCAGTTAATTGGTTTTCAGCTTTGGTTAGGAAAAGCAGCAGCATCTGGCACTGCCAGCCATGATACATCTTCCTGGTGCACAAGAGGATGCCCATGAGCCAGCAATCTGCCCTTGTGGCCAAGAAGAGCAATGAGATCCTAGGGTGTATCAGGAAGAGCGTGGCCAGCAGGTCAAGGGAGGTCATTCTCCCCCTCTGCTCTGCGCTGGGGAGGCCACACCTCGAGAAATGTGTCCAGTTCTGGGCTCCCTGGTTCAAGAAAGACAGGGAACTGCTGGAGAGGGTACAGCAGATGACCACAAAGATGATCAGGAGCCTAGAGCATCCCCCTTATGAGGAAAGGCTGAGAGACTTTCAGTCTGGGAAAGAGAAGGCTGAGGGGGGATCTGATCAACACCTAGAAATACTTCAAGGGTGGGTGTCAGGAGAATGGGGCCAGTCTCTTTTTCAGTGGTGCCCAGGGACAGGACAAGAGGGAATGGGTACAAACTTGAACATGGGAAGTTCCCTCTCAACATGAGGAGGAACTTCTTTACATTGAGGGTGGCAGAGCCCTGGCAGAAGGTGCCCAGAGAGGTGGTGGAGTCTCCATCTCCAGAGACATTCAAACCCCACCTGGACATGTTCCTGTGCGACCTGCTCTAGGAACACCTTTTCTGGTAGTGGGCTGGACTTGATCTCCAGAGGTCCCTTTCAACCCCACAGCATTCTGTGATTTACCTGGGATCTCCTGAGCAAAGCTAAATTTGGCCATTTCAGTGGTTCTCATCACCCCTTTGATCTGGAAACACCAGAGGATGCGATGGGAACTTGAGCAGAGCGGCAATGAGCAGCCTGAGTTATGGAGAAGAATTGGGCAGGAAAACAACAATGCGGTGTCCGCAGCTTGTTTTCATATAACAACTGTTAACGAGAGCTATTGGAAAGCTTCCTCCCTTTTGAAAAACCAAACCTTTGGCTAAAGTCAATAGCGCCAGTCAGTTCATGAAGTGTTTCTATCCCATAGCTGAAGAATGGCTTTGCTGCTGCATTTCTGTTTTGGTGACATCAGTGTGTTGGGGTGATTTCAGGCAGACAGCATCTGCCACTTTTAATGCCGCTCTATTTAATCCCCGTTAAGATGTTTTTTCCCCCTAAAATTTCTTCAAACATTATTTTGGGAGTCTCATTTAAAACATACTCCTTATAAGGCTCCTGGCAACTCTGAAATGAGAGTGGTTTTCATCTTTTTATTAACTTCAGAGGATAAACTGTTCAGCTGTCTCAATTTAACAGCACGGATGGATGCTGCAGAGTTGGAGGAGAAGCCAGGCCATGAAACTCCGGAGCTCCTACCCCACCTCCCTCCCGCTGTGTTCAAACAAGGTCTCCTGACATGCTCTGACACCTTTCCTTTCTCCAGCACCTTACCCGAACAGAAAAAATACATAAATCTGTCTCAAGCATTAAGAGAAGGTGGAAGCAGTACCCGACTTTTGGTTTTTGAAATAACCTTCCAAGTGAGAAGGTGATGCAGCATTGTAAAAACCAACCCCCAAACTCTCCAAGACTGTTCATGGTGTCCTCGGTAGGATTCAGAGCTCTCCTGCTCCTCAGGAGCACAGCAATGCCACGCTTGGACTGGCACGCTGCAGCTCTTACTGCCACTGCTGAGAAGCCATAATAGAACCAGCAAGTATAAACACTCACAAAAATGAGATGAGAAAGGGTGAGAAAAGTCCAAACTGCCATCGCTGCCCCCTCCAGCATTCCTAATCACACATTCTGCAAAACACAAGGAAGGAGATACAGCATCAAGCAGCACCTTTCCCAGCAAAGGCTGGAGATCTAGAAGAGGGAACCAAAGACAGCACTGAGAACAAGAGCATCCACACAGACCTCAGCTCCATTCCTCTGTGGGTTCTTTGTGCCCCATCACACAAGGGGTTCCGTGGTGAGGAAAATGACCTTATTTTCCACCAGCAGCACACCAGAGGCAGAGCAAGCAGGTTAAGGGCTGTGCCAGCAGAAGTCCCAGCAAGTTCTCCTTGCCACCAGCCAAGATTCAACAAGCAGCACCTTCCCTATCAGATGTCACCAGGCACCTTAGAGCCCCCATCCCACCTTAGTCCTGCCACATCTGCACACGTCAGGCTGAGATTTCCACTAAGGAACGCTGAGGAAAGACCCTCCAATCACCTGGAGGGAAAAGTCCAGAGCTCATTATGGAAAAATCAATGTTCGCATTAAATCTGTTGTCTCTAATTCTGGTCTAGAGCAAGAAAACTTTGAAAACAAGTTTCAGAAAGCAGAGAACAGAAGTGGAGGAGAGGAATGAGACAAGTCTCCGGAATGACAATGAATTTGGGAAGAGCAGGAGGCTACTAAGGGTCATTTACTAAAAGTAATTTTCAAGTTGACACGAGATCCAGATGTGAAGAACTTCTCCTGTCAGAGCTTTTCTACCTCCTCCATGCTCCACATCACTGAATACCCAACTCTCTGCTGTAAGAGGAAGCACCCACCACCCTGGGTGAAAGCCCTGTAAGGAAAAGGAAGGAATACAATGATTTGACAGGGACTTTACATACAAACCTTCAGACCTTCCCTTACAAAAAGTCTTGTGGTCTCCAGCTATGAAAGTAATTTTCCTTTCATTGAAAACACACCACCCACATTACCCGTAAGCAAAACCATTATAGTTCCTATTGTAACACAGCATCCAGGGGAGTTTTTTTGGTAAGAAGTGAAGCCACAACAGCTTAACCAGTGGAAAGTACTACACTTAAGCTAAATAGGCTCTATTCAAATTTAAGCACCACTACAATTACCTATGATTAGTGAAGTACCATAAAACAGTGGGAAAAAGCCAACTGATCAACACTGACCCCAGCTGTCATGCAGATGCACCAATACCAGCATAATCCAGCCCAAATTCTCACAAGTTCTTTGATCATTAGCACATGGATGTGGACCACGCTCCAGCCTTCTCTCTCCAGCCACTGGCTGGGGCTCTGAGACAGCTTGGTCCCAATAAGAATTTCCAAGTAAAAAATACTTCCTTATAATGGGAACTATTACATAAAAAGTAATCTATGGCCTAAGCTCAACCAGGAGGAAGCTTTCCTCCCACTTTATCTGATTTTCTATTCATTTAAAATATCATGTTTCGGAAGGCCACTTTAGAGTTCAATTCACACTGCTAATTTTCTTTGGCAAAACCTCACGTTATCTACAAACCCTGGTTGAAAACCTAATTACGGTAATGTGATACCCACCCCCTGTTGCATAGCAACCGGATAACACCGGGATACAGAAAATGTTGATATTCCAAAATAACAGCAGGTAACGGAGCTCCTTCCTGACTGCAAGCAGAGCTACATCAGCAGGAGATGCCCAGGTGGGATGAAGGAGTTCAAGAGACAAGGAATGCCAAAATTCAGAGGTGCCACCCCAGTGTCCCCAGCTTCCTCGGGACACTGTCCCAGATTTCCCCAGCCTGGAAGGATCCCAGACACTGTCCTGGGTCGCAGCTGCTGTGTTGAGGGGCATCTCCTGCTTTCTCTGCCTCTGTTGAGCTCAACCACAGGAGGCAAAGCTGGCCCAGGAAAAACCTCAGCTGGAAAAAACAAAGCAAAAAAAATTATAGATCTGGGCTCCCCAGTTCAAGAAGGACAGGGATCTGCTGTAGAAGGTACAGTGAAGGACCATAAAAATGGTCAGGGGCCTGGAGCATCTCTCTGATGAGGAAAGGCTGAGGGACTTGGGTCTTTTTAGTTTGGAGAAGAAAAGGCTGAGGGAGGATCTGATCAACATCTAGAAATACTTCAAGGGTGGGTGTCAGAAGGATGGGGCCAGTCTTTTTTCAGTGGTGCCCGGGGACAGGACAAGAGGAAACAGGCACAAAACAGAACATAAGAAGTTTCATCTAAACATGAGGAACTTCTTCACTTTGAGGGTGGCAGAGCCCTGGAAGAGGATGAGCAATGCACCCGCAGTGCTGCACCCAGAAACTGTTGCTTTTGTCTCATTCCAAGACCAACTTCTCTGGGAGCAACAAATGCTGCTGGATACTTTTTGTTGGACACCAGTCTAACATCAAATAAGACAGTAGCAGTGATTTTGGGAATAATAAGCCATCATCACCAGAGGATTGTATCCAGATCTAGAGTCCTTGGCAGAAGAAGAACACGGACCTGTTGGAGCGGGGCCAGAGGAGGCCACAGAGATTCTGGGAGGGCTGGAGCCTCTCTGCTGTGAGGACAGGCCGAGAGAGTTTGGGAGGGTGGCAGCCTGGTGAAAAGAAGGCTCTGGGGAGACCTTATAGTGGCCTTCCAATATCTAAAGGGGCTTCAGGTGAGAGAGGGAGAGACTTTTCATCAAGGAGCAGAGCCATAGGACAAGGGGGAACAGTTTTAAACTGGAAGAGGGGAGATTTAGACTAGATATTAGGAAGAAATTCTTTGCTGTGAGGTTGCCCAGGGAAGCTGTGGCTGCCCCATCCCTGGAGGGGTTCAAGGCCAGGCTGAATGGGGCTGTGAGCACCCTGGTCTGGTGGGAGGTGTCCCTGCCCAAGGTAGGGGGTGGGAGTTAGATGATCTTTAAGGTCCCTTCCAACCCAAACCAGTCTATGGTTCTTTGACTCAAACATCAGCATCAGATAGGCAATATATTCTACTCCATGTCTAGGAGAACAGGAGAGTGAGGACAGTTTCTCTGTGCAATGACAGGAGGTGAGATGAGCTGGGAGCACGCTCCGAGGTAATGGGAAAACCAGCAGAATCTGCAAGAGAGAACTCATCAACCCGCTCGGTGGTGAGTAAATCAAAGCGCTCTTTGGATTCCAGCAATGCCTCACCATAACAACGTGCCCAGAAACACAGATTTCTTATTCTCTCTTGTGTTGTAACCGTTCAGGTTTCAACCTTATATGTTTTCTGGGAAACCTATTAAAAGCCTATTAAGTATCCAAGAGCCCATTCACCGAAATCACCATGACACAAGAGCATATGGTTCCTACCAAGCATGACTTCCTTCTACGCCTGAGCATCACCTTCTTCCCAATAATGCCGAGGCCGGCAAGTCACCAAGTGACGCAGGACAGAGCAGTCGCCTGCTTTTCTCCCCGCATAAATCCTCCAAAAGTCCTCCAAAAAGGGGAAGGGACAGAGGAAGCACTAAAGTTAGAGTCTTTGAAAGTATAAACCGAAGTATAAAGTCTTGAGCTGCATTTCATTGCCACAAATAGCAAATATTTAAAAATAAAACAGTATTTTTAGCCTAAGTGGTGCTTAACAATTTGAGAATAAAGTATTACAGTGCTATGTCATCATTTGAAAGAGCTGAAGCAGCCACGTCCTGTTCACACTGAACACGGGGAGCAGCGAGGAAGCGTTTGGGACCTTGTCTCTAACGAGCAATTAAAACCTTCCCTGATTCAGCCAAAAACCCAAAGGGACAGTACTCAAGGAGAATGAGCCGGATATAATGCTTTGGTGTTATCTATGAGGGTAAAATAAACACAATTATACAGACACTCCCATAATATGTTTCCTAGATCTTCTAGCAAAGGCTGTTCTGCACGGGACAATTTCTTTCCTGCCTTTCTTTTCTGCGAGTGGTGACTGGAAGGGCAGGGTTTATTTCAGGGTGTGACTGAGCAAAAAGGGGCTGTGAAGGAGAAGAGCCACGGTTTGTGCCTTTCTGCTGCTTTACGCCACCTGACAGACAGTCACCCCGAGAAAGCAGGCTCGGAAAGTAAACCCCCTCTCTATGCTCTCAATAATTTGAGATAATTTTTTTGGAACAAGGGGAAAAGCTAAGTTAACATGAAGAAAAAATAAAAATAAAAATGAAGTCATCAGAGTGTTGAAATATCTATAATTACAGCTAGGCTTTGTTTTCTTTTTAACCAGTTTAAATCAAATGCCTGAAGAAGCAGATGGGAAACTCTCTTTCGTTAAAAGCTGGGGCTACTATCCCTACTAGAGCTCCCCACAAGACCTGCTAGAAAACTACAGACAAGACTTAACAAACAAGATGTTTAAGCTCATAATTCTTATCGAGAAATCCTGAAAGGCTTAAAA
>VXBW01003287.1:51297-79096 GCA_013400375.1 Thinocorus orbignyianus | reverse complement strand
AAAAAAAAAAAAAAAAAAGAGAAGAGAGAGAGAAAAAAAAGTTAGAAACTCATTTTTCCTCAGCGGTAATTGCTCCAGCATTTCTGATGCCCGTGAAGACAGATGAAGGAAGACAGCTTCCCCCTCCCCACCGCGGTGTGGGTGAGGTAGGGCTTGACTAACTGTGGAAAAATCCACATAATTGAGAAGACAAATGTTGAACAGTTATTTTATGGTTTGAACTATTCAAGGAAAAAAGCAAAGCGTGCCAAGAGGCCAGACGGGCTCATTGTGTGGAAGTGTGAGCACGGAGGAGCCCAGGCCCGCTGCAGAAGTGCAAAGGCTTTGATCCTCATCCAGGTCAGGCCTTGCTGGTTTATCTGGGTCTGTAAACACCGCCTCGAGCTGTAAAAGAAAATATGTTGAAAATACAAGTATCATCTCCCAGTATGATGTGTACAGAGAGCAGGACAAGAACATAGACACACAGGCCCAGCAGCATGACCCGCCATTAAGGCCATTTATTGCCTCCCATGAGAAGGCCTTCTTTTTGGTCGCTTGAAATGATGAAAAACTTTAACAACTCAAGATTCCTAACTTGGATGTCTACTTCCAGATGATTTTTTTTTTTTAAATAAAGATGAATTCAAATTGCAGCCAAAATATCTCATCTGTTTCAGACCAATACTGGTTTTGCCACGTTAAGACTCTCCAGTGGCCCCAGGACCTACAGCTTCCACATGAGGACACCCAGAAGTGAGAGGGAGATGGAAAAGGACCCAGAAGGGGAACAAGTTGAGCAAGAATGCTGGAATACTGACGGGCAGCTTTCAAAGTGTGGGTCAGACATCCAGAAGAGGAGATTAAAGATCTACTCAAAAGCAGCAGAATGGGACTGGGGAGACCTTCTAGTGGCCTTCCAATATCTAAAGGGGGCCTACAGGAGAGATGGGGAGGGACTCTTCATCAGGAAGTGTAGTGATAGGACTGGGGGTAATGGTTTTACACTGAAAGTGGGTAGATGAGATATGAGGAAGAATTTCTTTACTGTGAGGGTGGCGAGATGCTGGCCCAGGCTGCCCAGAGAAGCTGTGGCTGCCCCATCCCTGGAGGGGTTCAAGGCCAGGCTGGATGGGGCTTGGAACAACCTGCTCTGGTAGAAGGTGTCCCTGCCCAGGGCAGGGGCGTTGGAACTGGATGATCTTTGAGGTCCCTTCCAACCCAAACCATTCTACGACTCTATGCTCTAAAGCAACATTTATCTGCTGCTGCTGCTAGCACAGAAACCTCTTAAAACCCCTGCTCTACTCACTAAACAATTCCCCACACCTGGAAGAAATGAGGCAGATGCCTTACAAATAATTTTTGTCACCATTTATGCTCAATTCAGCCCCGGGACAAAAACATAGCAGGACCTGCAGACAAGAGCATGCAGTTGTTTTAAGCCCAGCAAAAAGTTCCATCTAACCTCAATTTTGGCGTTCCCCAGCTTCCGAGTGCTCCTATTGAGACAAAATATTCCACTATTTAGATCACTCGTGACAAAAAGCAACGTTTGAATGCAGGTGTTAATTTTTCCCCTGAGAAGGGTTGACTCCAACCTCTACAGCACACAATAAAGCCACAACATTTCCCCAGTAAAACCGTAGTCGTTTCTATTCTGTACAATAAACTCGAGAAGCAAAATAAAAATCTATCTGCACAGTATCAGGGCAGTCAGGCTACGGATGGTTATTTTTACATTGGAATATTAAAAACACATGAGTCTCTGTAGGTTTGTAGAAAAGCTGAACCTGCTGGTGCTCAGCCTTTCTCTGGGAATGCCGAGCACCTTCAAATCCCAGCACCCGCAGAACTCGAGCCACCTCGAACGGAGGTCAGAGCAGCACAGGATTTTAAGTCTATATGATGAAAATGTCTGCTGTTTAGACAAGATGACAAACGCTTTTGATTTTTTTTTTTTTAATTTAAAATTTAATCTTTAATCATTTCTTATTTACAAACTGATCCTAACAATGAGGTAACACATGCCCGGCCCCATCAGTTTCTGTCTCATAACTCATACGTATTCCATACACAACACTAATTAGTTTGTATTATAGCAAAAATGGTCTTAATAAACAGAAATGTGAAATGACTTCGGGGTTCCTTTTTTGATTATGCAATAGCCATGTAAAATAATCTTCAGGAGACGCATTTTACTGTACATACAGTGACAGGGGGATCTGCCTTAGGAGAGATGAATCCCATCCCTCCCCACAGCACAGCACCCAATGCTGTTTTCAACAGATCTCTGCATCACCAAGAACACATTCACTCGCTCTCTCTGATTTTACAAGAGTATTTCTCTGTGTTCTAGCCACTGCTCTCTATACACAGGGCTCCAGTCTCAGGTGGAGCCTCTAAATTGCATCCTGATGGAAGCTCTGTACCAGGCAAGTCACAGGCTTTGACCATTGAACTGGCACCAAAGAGCTGAGTCCACCTCAGAGCCTTGGAACCACCAGAGTTGAGACAGCAACCTTTATTTTCTAAAGCTTTTATTATTTTTTTTTAATTAGATAAAAATAAATAATGCTTCAATTTTCAGTTGGTTTTAGAAATTGGACTTTGACGAGAAATCAAAAACGTTACATAACCATGTAATTAAAGCATGGTTATGGCAGATTGTTTACTTAAAATGAGCCATTTTTGGTTAAAAACACCCTGCATATTCGCTCTCTCTATAACATTCACTTGACCAGTGAAAAGGATGTAAACAGTGGTCTGGTTTTGCAGCTTATCCATTTCGGAACATATTTGTGCTCTGACATAGATTTTGAACGAGCCAGAAGGAAAAGAACGCAGCCCCGACGGCGGGCACCAAACGGAGAGCAACAGGCTAAAAATGCCAAACGCTACAAGTTTTGCAAGCTCCCAATATTTACCACCCGGCGCCGAGTCCTATATTCTCAGGCGAGGACGCCACAAGGAGAAAACAACATCTCTAGAAGGGTAAAACAAACAGCATCCGGGATTTCTGAAAGCATTCTTCCAAAATTATTGCACTAGATTAGATTGCCTCATCAACGAGGCCAGAGGCCATTTACACGCTTTTCTTTCTTCTCTCTTTTTTTTTTTTATGTAACAGATGAAAGGATTACAGAAAGTTTTCTGGGGCCAAATTTGGAATTAATGATGGGAAAATTCTTTTGCTAATCCCCCCATCTCTCCCACTGCTAGCAGGCTCCTGAGGCTGGAAAAACCCAGTGTCTCCTTGTACCCTGCTTCTACTTTGCTCATCAGTGTAAAAATCCAGCGCTCAGGAGGCTTGGGATGGACCCTCAGCTTCACACAGAGCCATAAAATCTCAAGGAGAGCGCCATACTGAAAAATCAGAGTAAAGAACAACATGAGACTCCAATTAAAACTTGGAATCATTGCAAGGAAATCAAAGGATGGGACTCATCTGGTCAGGGCAGATGTTTGCTGAGCAGCCACCTCCATCCCTGTGGACAACAAGTTGACTACGAGCCAGCAACGTGCCCTTGTGGCCAAGACAGCCAATGGTCTCCTGGGGTGCATTAAGAAGAACATGGCCAGCAGGTTGAGGGAGGTCTTTCTCCCTCTCTGCTCCGTCCTGGTGAGGCCCCATCCAGAGAACTGGATCCAGTTCTGGGCTCTCCAGTTCAAGAGGGAGAGGGAACTCCTAGAGAGGGTACAGCAAAGGGCTACAAAGATGATGAGGTACCAGAGAACATCTCTGATGAGGAAATGCTGAGAGACCTGGGGCTGTTAGGCTAGTGAAGAGCAGACTGTGAGGGGATCCCATCAATGCTGAGCAATATCTACAGGGCAGGTGGCAAGAAGATGGGGTGAGGCTCTTCTGAGTGGTGCCCAGTGACAGGACAAGAGGAAATGGGCACAAACGTCTAAACATGAGGAGGAACCTTTTCCTGTGAGGGTGTCAGAGCCCCAGAACAGGCTGCCCAGAGAGGTGGCAGCGTCTGAAGATATTCAAACCCACTTGGACACGTTCCTGTGCAACCTGCTCTGGGTGACCCCCCTCTGGCAGGTGAATGGACTGGATGATCTCTAGAGGTCCCTTCCAAACCCTGCCTGTCTGTGATTCCAGACCAGGCTTGGTGGAAACAAATGGGCTTTGCTGGGACACGGAGCTCAGTGAGGATGACGTGCCCCAGCGTGCCTGAGGAGAAGGGCTGACTCTTTTGGAGACCACTGCAACTGGAGCAGTTTGCAGGCTGCCCTCATAGGAACCTCCAGCATCACCCCTTGACAGTGCCTGGCAGCCCACCAGTGGTGTAAGAACTGATACTGCCCAGGAAAAGCAAAAGTTAAATCATTTTTCAGCCATTTTACAAACACAAAAAAATTTACAGGTACTAACTCCAGTGGAGAAACAAGCTTTGCATAATTAATCGAGATGCTCCACCACTTGTGCATCTGCAAAGGCACAGCTACACCAACTGGCACCCGCGGGAAAGCGCCCGGGGCCACCTCCAAGAGCTGGGAAGAGGAAATATCTCCACTGAACAGAGCCTGAGCTGCCAGGGAAGGAGAAATCAGCCCGGAATAACAGGTTGTGTGGAAAATAACGTCACCCAGCTCCCTAAAGCCTGTTTCATCAACTATCAGGCATTATCAGCCACTTCTGAATTAAGCCAATATTTTATTTTATCATAACAAAAGAACAAGGCTCAAGGCTCTAATTAGTTGCATAAGGTGGGAATGTCCAAAGAAGTTCAGGGAAGTGGAAATCAAACTTCCCACAGGAATGGGCAATTTGACGGAAAATTTGATGAAAAATTTAACTGGAATAAAAAGAAATACTGATTTGGCACTTAATGAAGATGAGCTTCCCCTGCTTCCTTGCTTTCCGAGGGAGGGGAAATGACAGGGCAGTCATCCTCATCAGCCCGAGCCGGTAACGGTGAGATGGGGATGGCAGAGTGCCCGAGGAGGCTGTAGGTACTCAGACACAGGGCATAAAATAAGATGCATCAAAGGGAAAGCAGCCCCTGGAAAAAATTGCCAGGGATTTCAGCTTTTCCAGTGTGTCAGTGGCAATGAAACACCCGACCATACCCACCCTGTATCCACAAATAAAAATAATACTCCCTGAATCCACAAAAAAAAGAAAAGAAAAAAAAGTAAAAATAGAGAAGAGATTGCATAAAGTCAGAGGAAACACGGGAGCTGCTTGCTCAGCAGTGATGAAGCCAAGCGCTGAGTGATCTGGTCCCACGACTGTCGGAGTCAGACTACGCCCCACCTTTTTCAGATTGTTTCAAGATCCAGAAACACACAATCACAGAATGATATGGTGTTGGAAGGGACCCCTGGAGATCATCCAGTCCGACCCCCTGCCAAAACAGGGTCACCCAGAGCAGGTTGCAGAGAAACATCTCCAGAGAAGGAGGCTCCACCACCTCTCTGGGCAGCCTCTTCCAGGGCTCTGCCACCCTCAAAGTGAAGAAGTTCCTCCTCATGTTGAGAGGGAACTACTTATGTTCAAATTTGGTCCCATTTCCTCTTGTCCTGTCCCTGGGCACCGCTGAAAAAAGATTGGCCCCATCCTCCTGACACCCACCCTTGAAGTATTTCTAGGTGTTGAGCAGATCCCCCCTCAGCCTTCTCCAGACTAAAAAGACCCAAGTCCCTCAGCCTTTCCTCATCAGAGAGAAGCTCCAGGCCCCTCACCATCTTTGTGGTCCTCTGCTGTACCCTCTCCAGCAGCTCCCTGTCCTTCCTGAACTGGGGAGCCTGGAACCAGACCCAGTGCTCCATACTCTGCAGGGCTGGTAGGTTTTATTCTTGGGACTGGAGAAGCAGAGGAACTCAGTGTTTTCTCTCCCCCCAGGCTCTGCCCTGCCGTCAGCAACAGACCATCCTCCCCACTTTTCACTCTCAGCACTCCCCAAACTTTCCATCTTTTGAGAAAGTTGCCTGTAGCTCACAAGAGACCTCACAAGAAAACATGAAGAACTTCGTTCTAGTCTTTGTAACCGCCTGTAAGGCAAACAAAACCGGCATTATTTGCATTATTTTTAAAAGGGAGGGTTAAATGTATTCCCAATTTCACAGATGTTTCAAGGCTTCGTTGCTAGAAAAAGCCTGGCGTGGTCACGCAGCAATGCCATGGTATAATACACAGTACCTTCAGGGGCCCAAAAACATAAGGAGCTGGGGAACCTTCCCCTTACTCCCAGCAGAGGGAAATGGGACACAGACAGTATATTGTCCTGATGAGAAACCAAGGTTTCACAGAGGATTAGTAAACATGCTCATGCTTCCCACCTGTTTTCCATTTAGAGGGAAAAAAAAAAAAAAGCAATTAATATGACTTTTTCAACAACGGTTACTAGAAGAAATTTATGAAACCAAGATTTCTAATTGAAAATGTCTTTACTCACATGAGGCAGAGGATCAAAATCTGACAAGACCCCTAAGCAGAGCTTCTCCCAGCTGTGCAAACCAGTTCTTAACAACCTTAAGATTAATAAACATATTCTAGACATATCACATCCCTCCTGGATTTAGCCGCGTCTCCAAGGCGCTCACGGGAAAGCCATCCCCTGATTTCAGTCTGGGATGGAAGGGAGCTCCCAAGCAGTACTTATTTTACATGGTTGTTAATTGGGACCCCCCTCACTCTGCACAGACAGGCAGAGAAATACAAGGGGGGTTAAAAAAAAAAAATGGGTTCAGGAAGAAGCCGATTGAAGCATATCATTTATTAGCAAGAAAAAGGACGTTTACCTTCTCGGTGGTGAAGTACAACACAACCCAAGGATAAAGCATGTGGCGCAAGTCTTTGTGCAGGGGAGAAAGCTGGCGGGGTTCCACGGCGCTAATTGAGCTATTACCATATTGTAAGAAATGAAAAGTCAGAAAGACCGGAGGATCCGCTCTCCCTCCTACGGACAGTTCATGTCACGCGGACAATTAAGCGAGTAACAAAGCCCATTTAAACAGGAGAGCAATTCCCCCATTAAGGTACTGGCTCATTTTAAAGAAAATAGGTACTTCTGGTTCAATATCGCACTTGATTTGATCCTACTTTCAATGCCATGAAACCTTCAAAAAACCCAAATCCCGTGTAGCAAACACAACGCTTCTCCTTTAATCGCTGTCTCAAGACTTCCATTTAGCCCGTAAGGAAAGACACGGAATAAGAAGGCTCAAGTGAAACACGTAAAAGCTGACCATAAAAACCACCATAAAACTGAAAAATGCAAAAGATCAAGTGCAAACGATCACCAATCTTTTCTTTCAAAAGGCAGGCTCGATAAAAATATACCAGGTGCTAGAGATAGCACACGCACAAGGGTTTACGTAGTGAAACACAATAAAATAACCAGCTCACGATGGGATGGAACCTGCAGTGGTTGGTTGCAAAACCTTCACAGTCTTGTCTTATGACTTTGTGGGCAAAAAGCAGTGCAGTTGCATGAGGAGTGAAAAAAATACAAATCACAATTGTCCATAAAAATGAGGGGAAAAATGAATCTCTCTGAGTCTCGTTCTTACCGTTCTGTTCATCCAGCTCATTCCCGATTTCCTGCCCCATTTGCTTCTGCCGGGATATGATTGAAGAAAGCGCATCGAGGCCAGCATCTTGCTCTGCACCAGAAAAATACATGAAATTAGATGAAAAAATAATAAATTGCTGATGCACCAGGCTCTGCACCATGAAAGATGTGGAAATGAAGAGAAAGATCTACTCTGTGCTTAAAGAGTTAAAACGCATGAGGAAAAATACATCAGCAGAACATGAAAATAAATCCTTAGGGCAACAGCACTCTTAAAATAATGTGAATGATGGGTAATTAATTTGTCTGCTCTGGCTGGGACATTTAGCTGAGGGTCTCCCAAAAAAAAGAAAAAAACCAAAATCCAAGAATTCAACATTCAGCTGCTACTCAATCATAAATGCAGGAGATTTTCTGGCACACGCACAGAGATCCCTGATTAGCCTTTTTAAAATTTTCCAAGAAACTTTTAACATGAATAAAAGACAAACAGGTGACACAAACACCAAAGAATTCAAATAGATTTTAAGCTGCAAGAGGATCCAGAGCGCCTGGGGGAGAGCCCGAGACAGAGGGACACCGGGGGACAGTTACAATTTGATGTGCTCCCACCAGTTCTGCAGAGATCCCACTATTGAGATCCACATCACCACTGCCATCCCAGTTTGGGGTGATGTTGCTACTGGCCAGCTGCAGCGCAGGAGCCAGAAAGGGACGGATGGATCCCCCTTCCTTGCATGAGGGGGAAGGTCTGGCCCCCAGTACCTCTTCCAGTAACCAAAACTGGAGCCTGAGGTATCTCCCGGAGCATCTGAAACAGCGTTCACCCTGCTCTCCTGAACTGCAGCTATAGATGTTTCACATGCAGGCTGAAGCAGGGTTTATCCAGAGACTGATTTTATTCGATCACTTCCAATACTTTAATCACAACAAATTTACCTCGTTAGCCACCTGATGTCCTCAGGATGAGGTTTTCCACTACTTCCAAAGTTAAAAATTCTTTACGGATGTTGAGGGCCAAAATCTACAGACCCTTTTTTAGCCTAGTTAATTCTTACCCTGCTCCAGTTCAACACCAGATGTAACACTCCCCACCTGAAGCTCAGCAGTAACACCCCTGCACTCAGTGCACATCAGGAGATCCCCACGCAAACCAAAACCCACGAACGTGGTCAAAATCAGGGGTGCCCTGTAAGGTCTTTGAAAATGTGATTTAAGAAGCTTCCAGTTAAGAATATTGCCAGCAGAATATGGCTCCTGCAAATACAGAAAATAACCACCTGGAACTATTACGTTTGACAGCTCCAGATAAAAAAACTTCAGCACAGGTTATTGTATTGACTTTGTAGTAAGGGCTCTGCAGGAGTCCTAGCCATGCTTATAAAAAAACAAACCAGAAAGACTCTTGTACCTTCTATGATCCTTCGCTGCTGCTGCCTGAGATCGCCGAAGCCAAGCCCTCTGGTTTCCTCGGATTCTTCCAAGAGCCACGGGTTGGTTACGCCTCGTTTCACCCCTCCTGTCATTAGGCTTGATCTAAAAATAACATCGGTAAATACTTTTTCAGCATAAAAAAAAAACCTCACTCATGGTATAAATTTGTGCTCGCAAGGACTGGCTGACAGAGCTGGAAATCACAGAGGTGGCACTCCCTGAGATTCTCTGAAATCATAAACCAAGAAGAATCCCAATATCTCCAGCAATAAAGGCTCTGTAACGTTGCCTACAAGGGGTAAAGCAGGAAGAAGATTAATTTACTGTGAGGGTAGTGAGGCACTGGAACACGTTGCCCAGGGAAGTTGTTGATGCCCCATCCCTGGAAGTGTTTAAGGCCAGGTTGAATGGGGCTTGGAGCAACCTGCTCTAGGGAGAGGTGTCCCTGCCCAGGGCAGGGGGGTTGGAACTTTATGATCTCTAAGGTCCCTTCCAACTCTGACCATTCTATGATTCTGTGATTCTATGATTCTAATTTTGCAGTCAACAATTAAGCTACATGGTGAAACGTACACCATACACTGGATAATATATTCCTGTCAGATATCGTATGCATGCGAAACACACAGCATTCCAAACCACTACAGAAAGACCAGGGTTACCGGGAATACACTTATTTTACACCTATTTGCTACTGGGATCAAAACAAACTTCTGGAAGCAGAGAGGTACAGTCCCAAAGCTTCCAACAGTGAAAGGATCAACACACTGATACAGATGCAAATGAGCTGAGACTACTAATTTTCTGCCACCCTGAACAAACCTAAAAGAGAATACTCCTGCATTTCTGCAAGGGCGGATGGAAGCGACACAGTTACTCTCCCGCATTTCCTAATCCATCAGCCAGGGGCACACGCTCTTAAACGAAAGACTAATCAAGTCCTGGGTTTTCTTTTAAAAGAATTATGACTTGAGGTTGGTCGCATTATAGACACTTCCCCACTTACAATGGAAAACAAGTTTTCCGTGTCCAAGGCACATAAATTCAAGCAGTAAAATGAAATGCCACTTAAATATTTTTCTCAATACCAGAGTTCTCGTTTCCGCCTTTTCATGGGTTTCTCCTACAAGAAAAACATTATGCGACAGACTGCGAGCTGCTGGAACCCAAACTGCAGCTCAGATTTGGGATAAGAGTCACTGTAAGCTCAGCTCCTCAACAGCAGGACAGATGTAAGAGCTTTTCCTTTCTGCTTTGCTTTTCTTTTTTTAAATTCCATATTTTATTTTCATTGTACCCTTGCCCGGTTCTTTCCCAAAGCACATCCACAAACAGAGCAAGAACAGAGGGAACTTTTAGGATCCTGCAAATTCTCAAAAAATGTTAATTACACAAAGACTTCTTTTTTTATTTTAATTGAGTCCAGGTCCATTCACTGTGAGACAGACCGAAAACGCTGCACAGTTCACTCCTATGCTTGAAATCAAACCATTTTGTGGTCGAACCCCTGTATCAGAAGCAGCTCACTCCGCACAAGCAGCAGCGGAGCAAGGAGTTAACACATCCTGCCCAGGGAGCACTGACTCTTAGAGCTGGGTAGTCAGCAAAATCCAGAACTCGGGAGATCCTGAGGAATTGTGGTGAACTAGAGCCATCTCCTGGCCGTGAGATGAACCAACACCCCTGAAAAATAATGTACGGCCACCTGAGTTTTGGGGCATCCATAAATCTATAGTTGGGCGAGTTCGAGAGCATTGAACTACTTCCCACTTAAGATTTTAACACATTTATTCAACTTCATCTAAAGGTAATAAGTTTAGAATCACAGAATTGTCCAGGTTGGAAAGGACCTTTCAGATCATCCAATCNTGCTCCAGACCCCTCACCAGCTGCATTGCCCTTCTCTGTACACGCTCCAGCACCTCAAGGTCTTTTTTATGGTGAGGGGCCCAAAACTGGACACAGTACTCGGGATGTGACCTCACCAGTACCCAGTAGAGAAGGACTATCACCTCTCAAGTCCTACTCAACCCTTTTTTTTCCCAGTTTTTGCGCCTCCCTTAAAACTTACAAGTCATCAAACCAGGGAATCAGGCTGGATTAGACAAAGATACGCGCCCCTGAGGTACAGTTTCACACATTTCCTACCCTTTTGCGGTGCTTTGGGTGGTCAAATACACCCCTATATCTTCCAGCCTCATCACCACAGCCACCAGGTTCCACAAACCCAACCACCACAGTACTCATCTGGAGCACTGTGTCCAGTTCTGGGCTCCACAGTTCAAGAAGGACAGGGAACTGCTGGAGAGGGTACAGCAGAGGACCATAAAGATGATAAGGGGCCTGGAGCTTTTCTCTGATGAGGAAAGGCTGAGGGACTTGGGTCTGTTTAGTCTGGAGAAGAGAAGGCTGAGGGGGGATCTGATCAACACCCAGAAATACTTCAAGGGTGGGTGTCAGGAGGATGGGGCCAGTCTCTTTTTCAGTGGTGCCCAGGGACAGGACAAGAGGGAACGGGCACAAACTTGAACATGGGAAGTTCCCTCTCACCGTGAGGAGGAACTTCTTCACTTTGAGGGTGGCAGAGCCCTGGAAGAGGCTGCCCAGAGAGGTGGTGGAGTCTCCTCTGGAGACATTCAAAGCCCACCTGGACATGTTCCTGTGCAACCTGCTCTGGCAGGGGGTTGGACTAGAAGATCTCCAGGGGCCCCTGCCAACTTCATAGCATTCTATGATTCTATGAAACACCACACTTCTGAAGATGCAAAGATGCAAAAGTCCTCCTAGTTCAGCAGTTGAACTAGCAGAAACACAAAAATCGAAGGATAACAACAACATTACAACTGACAAAATTACTTAAATAAAACAAATACAAAGCACTTTTCTTGCTGAAAAGAGCAGAACTATTTCTGCCTGTTAAAAAAAGACCAAGGCAAGCAAATGTGAAATAATTTGCTCTCTCCCTCCCCGCTAATAATCTGCCCTGTTCTTGTCGGTTGGGTCATGACAACTGGTCTGCTCGTTACAATAATCTTTTTGACATGTTTGGTAACTACCTTCCCACACAGCACAGCAGAACTTCCTACTTCCTCTGATCTTACCCTGTTTCGCTTTGGTGGTGTGAAGATTAAAGCTTATCCAATTAGCCACCCACTGCCTCCGTGGAGTTAATCACGTAAATCTCTGCCACCGTCACAGAGCAGTGGAGTGTGCGGATAGCTTTTGATTATAGGAGCAGATTTAACTAATTACGAGGCTTAGCAATGCGCCCAAGTATAAAAGATGATGGGGTTTAAAATCAGGGAGCTATGTCAGTGCTTAACAAGGGAGGGCTTATCTTCCAGAAGCCATTGTTTCACTGGTAATTCTTATAAAACTCCCCCAGTAACTCAGATTACTCAACCAGCACTTACTTTAGACCAAGGCCACACATCAAGGCTTAGGGCTTTAGAGGGTTGATCAGCAAGACCGAATTTTAAACAAAACCTGGGTCATATGACAATTGGTTGCACAATCACTTGAACATTCCCTTGACGACTCAGAGGTACTGGGGGGCTCTTTGAAGAGCCCGAGGGCACCTCAGTTGGGTCTCCAGGGTCTGGTGGAGAAGCAGGAGCATCCTCTCACTTACGATTTAATTGCTCACACTGGCAGCAGTGTATCTTAGGAAGCTCCAAGCTAGGAAATAAAACAAGTATAACTTGAACATAACAAATGAAAGCTCTCTCCCCTTCCAAAAAACCTAGGAGAAGCCACACGAGCACTTCCAAATCCTCTCTGGGTCCCTTCCCGGGTGGAGACCTCCCCACAAGAAGCTTGCAGAAGGGGCAGCAACGCCTGGGGAGGCAGAGGGCCTCTCCAGCCCCACCAGAACCAAAAGCATGGCCATGTTGCTCTTGACACCATTTACCTGTGTTTGGCTTAACTGGTCCCACTGGTTTCAATGACTGGAATTCGCACAAGGCAGCTGTCCCCAGGCTGTGGGACAGCAGATTGGCAGAACCCAGTTATGAGTGAGAAATCACACAGAGGAGACAGCCCCTACACAGGGAAGGCTACCTTTATATCAACATTCACACTCCCATTTTCACAGAATCACAGAATGGTTTAGGTTGGAAGGGACCTTAAAAACCACCCAGTGTCACCCCCTGCCCTGGACAGGAACACCTCTCACCAAACCACGTTGCTCCAAGCCTCATCCAGCCTGGACTTGATTTTTATTTCACAGCAGCCTCACTCTCCTATGCAAATCCTCAATGTACGCCACAATAAATGTTTCCAGCAGAGATTCATCTTGCTATCAAATATTACCACCTTCCCTCTACCCCATCCCTTACTTTCTATACAAGACTGGACATAGCACAATACTAAAGATATTCCAAAACAGTCCCATCTCTACAGCCCACTGGCACTCTAGGAATGAGAGAATCACAGAACTGTAGGAGTTGGAAGGGACCTCTGGAGATCATCTAGTCCAACCCCCTGCCAGAGCAGATCCATCCAGAGCAGGTTGCACAGGAACATGGCCAGGCAGTTTCTGAATGTCTCCAGAGAAGGAGACTCCACCATTTCTTTGGGAAACCTGTTCCAGGGCTTTGCCACCCTCACAGGAAAGAAGTTTTTCCACATATTCAGACAGAATTTCATGTGTTCCAGCTTGTGGCTGTTGCCCCTTGCCCTGTCACCAGGCACCACTGAGAAGAGCCTGACCCCTTCCTTTCTAAGAGAGAATTATAAGAAAGGAGCAATTTTTCTAGAAAGAAGCTACATCTTGTATAATTACACCCAGAGAAAAGGTGAAGGGACAAATCTACCCTGTAAGACTATGTGTCATGTTCACAAAATGATCAACAACCCCACCACCTGCAACTCACACCTCAACAGACTCTACATCAGTCCCATACATCAGGACAAGACACACCTGAACCCCTCTCTGCCCTGCAGCTGATCTGTCCGAGCACAAGCAACAGGAACATCAGCCTCCAACAGGTCCCAGTTTGCCATTTATTCTCCTACCGAGCCAGCACAGCCACACCAGCACAACCCAGTGACACCGCTGGTACGGAAACAACCGTGGGCAGGAAATTTCTGGTGGTTTTGAGGAAACTTAGGAGGCAAAACAGAAAGCACAGAGCTCAGCCTTGAAAGCTGCCCTCCTACCGGCATTTCTTCCTGAGGCTAATGAGCCTTAAACATTAATAACAGGCACAACCCGAAGCACAATGCCTAAAATTATGGTGTTTGATTTAATCACCTCTGTTAAGTGTCCTTTCTTTGCTGCTCTTTAAAAAAAGCACATATATCCAGTTTTCCCACAGTCCTGACTTCAGTGAGGCCCTTAAGGATGCTCTGAAGGAAGAGAGATACAAATTAGACCTTGAACTCAGACTAAACAAAGGAGACTTCACTATTTTACTGCAATCTTCCTTAAATTTGGGGTAGGCAAAACACCCCTCAGGTTTTACAGGTGCCATACCTGTTGCCTGCATGAGGACACACACGTTGTACCCTACAGAGAACTTCCAGGTGCTCCAAGGTAGGACGAGAGGTGACCCAAGTACCGAGACACTGTTTACAGTATCACAGAATTGTCCTGGTTAGAAAGGACCTCTGAGATCACCAAGTCCAACCATACACACACAGATAATCCCCCTACAATCTCAGCCACTAGAGCATGCCTTGAAGCACCACATCTACACGTTTCTGAAACACCTCCAGGCATGGTGACTCCACCACCTCCCTGGGCAGCCTGTTCCAGTGCCTGACCGCTCTTCCAGTAAAGTCATTCTTCCCAATATCCAGTCTGAACCTCCCCTGCTACAACTTCAGACCATTTCCTCTGGTCCTGTGATTATTCCCTTGGGAGAAGAGGCCAACACCGACCTCTCTACAACCTCCTTTCAGGTAGCTGTAGAGGGCAATGAGGTCTCCCCTCAGCCTCCTCTTCTCCAAACTGAACATGCCCAGCTCCCTCAGCCTCTCCTCACAGGACTTGTTCTCTAGACCTCTCACCAGCTCAGTAGCTGGTTTAGTGGATGAGGAGGGTGTTGAGACAACTACAACCCTGTTGGCTCATGACTACACGGCCAAAGGATAATTAATGCTGGAAAAATCCTGCCCCAGAAGACCCTAGATTTGATCTTGTGACTCAAAACCTCAGGCATTCTCAAACACAGGTTTCTGGATGGACAATTCACTTCTCCTTCCACTCTTCCCATCCATCTCCTGGACACACAGCTAATGGCATCTGATGTCAAGACTCATAGCTGCAGCTGGCAAGGAGGAAGGAAAGCAGGAGGGAGTTCTAAACTCACCTCAACAATTATTTTTAATCTCATCTTCCAAAGAGCATTTGCTCCTCCATTAACAACAGCCAGATTCACAAAACCATTTGTGCACCTACTGGCCCATCGATTGAAGTCGGGCACTTGAGGTCTATTTGGCATAAGGCAAAACATCCCTCTGGAATGAGACCTAAACTCCCTACGTCTGATAGAGAAGTATTTGAGCTGGAAAATAACCCACATTGAAAAAAAAAGTATAAAAAAGACAACTGAAAAAGGAATAAAAGTTATCTAGGGTAGCTACTACTTCAGGTGGTTGCGTCCCACAGCTCTCAAAAGCTTTCTGCATGTTTGAGAAATTCGAAGAGAAACTAAGAAAGTCATGTTAAAGGACACACAATTTATTGATTCACTGGTGATCGACGGATTCTTCCACACACTGCCTGCCTGGCTGGGCAGGAGAAGGAATATTCTGGATCTCTTTACCTCCACCAATATTTAAAGACTCACAAAATGTTGATACAGCGATTTCCAGAAAGTCAACGTTTCCAACAGGTATTTATACTCCCTTAAAGTCTCTGCTAGAGTTAGTTACCCACACACATCTCTTTCCAAGGAGAAAAGAGGGGAGAAGACATCAAAACTGCCTTACTGAAAACCAACTAAAGAAAATTTAACTGACTCTGAGCATAAACAGCACCACCTTTTCCCTAGAAAATTCCAGTTGCATCTTAATTAGGGCCGACAAGGCCGGAAGGTAAATTAATGCTATAGCAAAGCCAGGCAGAGTCCTGCCCCCTGCCCCAGCCCAAGTTGTCAGTTGGGATCAATACTAAGAGCATTAAGGCCACTGTATTTCCCCATCAGAAATAGCTTTACAGCAGTTTTCAAAGGATGTAAAACTCACTGAATGGTGACCAAATATAAACGAAGATTAATTCTAGTAAAACCTTCACAGTTACAGGGCATGGGGACAATAAAATATGTGATCAGTGGTGCAAGAAGGTTAATGAAAGGAATGACTGCTGGAAAGAAAAAGACTTCTGAAACTGTGTGCTGTCACTTCAGAGATGGATTAGATACAGAAAACCAATACAAAACCAGGGAAAAGTGTCACTGCTAGAACTTAATCAACCAACATGTGCTGATTTTGTTAATGCAGTGGGAAAAGCTGACTTTCAGACATCAGACACGCTGAGGACTGGCCTCTGCCACCGACTGAAATCCAAAACAGGCTGGTCCAGAAGTCACCCATAATTTCAGAGAGCGCCAGCATTGCCAGTAGCAGCTTAACCCCACCAGAAGCTGTCACCTTCTGTCCCTACCAGCAGGGTGAAAGGCAGGGGACACAAGCTCCTTCCCTGCCAACCTGTGTCCCAGGCAGGCTCAGGCAAGAGGGCCAAGGTTTGATTTAGTGGCACAAGGTTCAGGCCCTGGGTACGTCCCTGCACCACTGAAAAGAAGACCTACAAGGGAGAATATGGAAGGGGTGGGAATTCACCAGCCAGAGAACTGCTGGCATAGTTTTAACCATTTTTAATTAAAGCAGTTAAAAGAGAACTATAAAACTTCAAGCCTTGCAACACCAGCAAATAAATACTGTCTCTGATGTTATCTTGTGCTGGAAAATACTGGTTTCCCTGATGATTTCTAACAGAGCTTGAAATTACGATGGGATTTTAGTATTTTCCTCTCGTCTCCTTCAACACCTTCTTGCCAGGGCAGCTCCAGGTTGAGTCCTGGCCACGAGTCTGCTTCACAGGAGGGATGGCCACACTTCAGAGGCCACATCAGCTCATGGACGGCTCCAAGCAGGTGACACAAGAGCTTCCTCACACCACCAGTCACCATAGGCTACTTGTTTCAGTTTATTTTACGTTCCAGTTGACTCAGACATAGAGGAAAAAGCCAGCACAGATGTATCAATGGGTTTGCCCTGCACTCTGGAGAAGCCAGACCTAGAACAACTAACAGAGTCATCAAAGTCCATGGTTTTACCATCCCCAGATGTTGCATTGACCATGTCCAGTTAAGCCAAGATGACAAACTGAAGTGAAACACAAGCTTTGGCTGAGCCAAACACTTTTTCAGGGAACAGGAGAGAGCAGAAACCAACCCCTACACCAAACATTGAACACTCTCACAGAACTGGGTGAACTGGGGGTGTTCCCCCTGGAGGAGGCTGAGAGGAGACCTTCTCGCTCCCTACAATTCCCTGAAAGGACGGTGCAGTCAGGGAAGGTTGGCTTCTTCTCCCAGGAAACAGGCTATGGGACAAGAGGAAACGACCTTAAGTTGCATCAAGGGAGCTTCAGATCGGATATTAGGAACAATTTTTACACGGAAAGGGCTGTTAAGCCTTGGAAGAGGCTGCCCAGGGCAGTAGTGGAGTCACCATCCCTGGAGGTATTTAAAAGCCGGGCAGATGTGGTGCTAAGGGACACGGGTCAGTGGTGGGCTGGTCAACAGCAGGTTGATGGTTGGACTCAATGCACGGGAAGGTCCCTTCCAACCCAGGCAATTCTATGACTCTAAAACACAAATACACATATGAATACAGAAAATTACCAATTAAACTTAAAGTACCTCTTATACCTGTTCCAAGATACACAAAGTAAACAAGCTAGAAAAAGATTTAAAAAAACAAATCATATTTTTAACAGGTAGGACACAATGCTCACACTGGTTCCCAGTTCTTAACTACACAACAGCTTCAAAGCTGCCTCTGCCTTTTGCAAGGGCAGAGCACTGGAAAGGGATTGGGTCTCAAAGAACATCAGCAAAAAGGCTCAGGTATTTCTTCAAAAACCTGAGGAGTTATAAATATATGAAGTTTTGTTGTGTTCTAAGACCGAGGGCTGACATATTGCAAGAAGCAACTTTCTCAGGAAGGCTCTAATGCTCTCCCTCCCACAAGCAACTAGACGAGTGCGTAAAATACAATGCAACAGTGCACGGGGCAATGCCTATCATTAGAAGAATAAGCTAAAAATTAAAACTCACATATTTTTACCACACATCCATATTAGAGGAGAACAGTTGGTCCCTTCAGAAGCAAATGTCAGCACACCTGGGTGGGCAGAAGTCGGGGAAGTTCCATTCAGCCCCATGGTGTGGCCCACAGCCCCATCAATGAGTGGGGCTACAGGGCAGAGCACAGCCCCTGCCTGACCTACAGCCCCCCCAAACACAAGAAGAAAAGAGAGACTGAGTTTACTATTTGAATTAGGAAAGGGAAGTGTGTCAAATTGACAGGAATCTCTCGATTCCACCACTCACCAGCATTTTAAACTCAGTATTTTGGTGAGACATAAGAGCTTCCCGATGTGAAGCAGCTGCAAGGAGCTCCTCAGCAAGACACATGCTCATGCAAAAACAGAAGCTACCCAAAACTCTGAAGGACAGCCAAGGGGAGCAAATGATCCTGAGCGGAATTTCACAGGCAAAAGCCAGTGCTGACCTAACTGGAAACAGATAAAATTTAAAAGGCTGTCAACAAAGCACTGGAAGCAACCCACCCTGCCTTATTCCACAGCACACTGGCTTTGCAGGACTGCAAAATCTGCACTAAAAGAGGTTTTTTTATATAATCATATACCAAGTCCATGCCTAAGGTGGTTTGTGTGTTACAGACACAGCACCCACATGACTCCCACCAAACCCAAATTATGCACTGCTAATAATTTATTCATTACAATAGAGGCCTGAATTTCACACTGCAAGAAAAGACTCTGCTTTTCTCCCTGGGCAGACAGAGCCAGATTCTAAGATGTGTTCTACCTGTTAGAGATGACAAACATAAAAGGTGCTGGATGAGAACGGCGTAAGGAGAGCACAACTTAAAGGCTGTTATCCACAGTTGTATATCCCAGCTGTGAAGGACCCACTAAAATGGGAATGGGAATGTATTCCACTTGTGCAGCAGTCAGCAAGGGAATTCAGCATCACCACTGGGGACTGTGCAAAGCTTAAGTCTCATCCCGACAGTTTTCTATCCAGTAATACACACAGCCCTCGTGGTGGCACCTATCAGCCCCACTCCACGGGTGCCCCTGCCAGATGACGTAGCCAGTATTACTTGTATTACTCCCC
This sequence comes from Thinocorus orbignyianus, assembly GCA_013400375.1. NCBI lineage: Eukaryota > Metazoa > Chordata > Aves > Ciconiiformes > Thinocoridae > Thinocorus > Thinocorus orbignyianus. The sequence goes on along the minus strand of VXBW01003287.1, from coordinate 59,775 downwards.
ATTCCCTCCTCCTCCCCAACTTTGTAGACATATATGACACCATCACTTAAAAAAAGTATAATTTCTAAGCAAAGGAAACCCCAGTTGGCTTCACGTATAGGTCAGTGAGTGTCCTGGGTTGAGAGGCCCAGAACTAACTTTTCTTCTGATGCTGGGAAAATTGCACTTTTGGAGGATTCTAGTATTTGAGTTTATGAAAATACTGACTTTATGGCCAAGCCAGGCTCCCTGAGACTCAAGGTCTCAGTGTTTTCAAGCCTTGCCAGGTGCAGGGCCAAGGAGGAGCAAGGCCTGGGTGTTTTGACCCAAGCTGGCCAACAGGATTATTTCATACCATGAAAGTCACATTCAATATAAATTAGGAAAAGTTTGCTGCGTAGGCCCCCTCTCCCTTGATGGCAGCGGGTCCAGACAACTCCTTGCCCTGGTGCCAGACCCCTGAGGCCTCCCTTTCCTCCCGAAGCCGTTGCACTCGCAGTGTCCCACATTTGCTGTCCCTGCTGGGAGTGCACAGCTGCCCATTGATAGAATTGGCTGAGTAAACTTCTTGTAAATCCTGTATCATAGGATCACAGAATGGTCAGATTTGGAAGGGACCTTAAAGATCATCAAGTTCCAACCCCCTGCCATGTGCAGGAACACCTCTCCCTAGCGCAAGTTGCTCAAAGCCCCACCCAACCTGGCCTTAAACACTTCCAGGGATGGGGCATCAACAGCTTCCCTGGGCAACCTGTTCCAGTGCCTCACCACCCTCACAGTAAAGAACTTCTTCCTAATATCTAATCTAAATCTCCCCTCTTCCAATTTAAAACCATTACCCCTCGTCCTGTCACTAGACTTCCTGACAAAGAGTCCCTCTCCAGCTCTCCTGGAGCTCCCTTCAGATCCTGGAAGGCTGCTCTCAGGTCTCCCCAGAGCCTTCTCTTCTCCAAGCTGAACAGTCCCAGCTCTCTCAGCCTGTCCTCACAGGAGAGGTGCTCCAGCCCTCTAATCATCTTGGTGGCCCTGTGCTGGACCAAGTCAGTGTCAGGATTAATGCTGTATCTTTAGTACTATTGTTAGTTATTTAATTTTCTACTATTAAATCTATTTACATTTCAACCCTCCTGTTTCTTTGCGCTCCCCGATTCCCCTTTCCTGGGTGGGGAGGGGCCATCGGGTGACAGAACAATTGTCTACCCGACAATAAATCGTTATGGGTTTTCTCAAACCATAACAGTGAGTTCAGTGGGTGTATTTAGTATTCTCTTGAGACAAAGTACACAGCCCGCTGTCCGTGTGAGGTGACGATGCCGTACCTGATCACGTCTGGTTCGGGACCTTCATTCTTGTAAGAAGCCTCAAGCTGTTTCTGTCGTGTGAGAAGGTCGTCCACCAGATTCTGCCTCCTGTCACCCTCCAGTTGAGTGCTGAGGACACTTGGTTAAGGACCAAACTTAGAAACACTGAAAAACTTCAATTTTATTACATTAAATAACACACGCACTGTAAATATACACTCTTCAGTCAGGACATCAGCGCTGCCTTCTTTCTGCTCTTTATCAGGGAATGTAGTGACAGGACAAGGGGCAGTGATTTTAAATTAAAAGAAGGGAGATTGAGATGAGATATTGGGAAGAAACTCTTTGCTGTGAGGGTGGTGAGGCACTGGAACAGGTTGCCCAGAGAATCTTTGGTTGCCCCATCCCTGGAGGGGTTCAAGGCCAGGCTGGATGGGGCTTGGAGCAACCTGGTCTGGTGGGAGGTGTCCCTGCCCAGGGCAGGAGGTAGCACTGGATAATCTTTAAGGTCCCTTCCAACTCTAACCATTCTACAATTCATTGATTCTTAAATTAAACTGGACCTCCTGATCATCAAAACGAACTAAAGAAACTATTTTAACTCTGTAACATCTAACAGAAGGATAGGTCAGATTTTTCTGAATGAAATCTGCTGTTATTCTAAAGAAAAAGTTTCATACAGTGACCACAGTGATTTTTGGGTCATCATCTCAATGTATTAAGAGAACTGGAAGGCTATTTACTGCCAAATTAGCATAAGTATTAAGAATAGTACTTCCCTCTCCAAAATACAACATAATTCTTCTTTCAGAAGTCCTACCCAGCTGATGTCCTCTAACATTAACAACATCTAATGTACTGCAGGGATTAAACCCAGGGAAGGATGACTCTTCTTAAAAGAGCTCCATCTTACACTGTTATGACATGAGGGAGGCAGGCCCAAAAAGAACAGAGCTTTTGAAATCAGGAGGGTCCTTCATGGCTTATTTCACCAGAGGCTCATACCCCAGAGAAGGTGAGTTGCCCCCAGGCAAGAGCCAAGGGAACAACCAAAAAACTACTCAGAGCATCTGTTTCCATTTGCAATTCACCAGCAGAACCCCCCAATGGGCACTGGTGCAGCAGGAAAACAATTAATGCGGTGTCTCCGAAAGACAAGATGCCCTGAAGTGCTGTGGCTTCGACAGGGAACATGTGTTTGCCTTTTTGTTTTAATTAATCTTAGTGACATTTCGAAGGACTATTAACTCTCTCCCAAGAACTGCTCAGTAGATCATGCACCAGCTGAACTGATTTGTGTTTTGTGCCACAGCACAGACTCACAAAATAGTTCAGGTCAGAAGGGACCTTGAAGACCATCCAGTTCCAACCCCCCTGCCCTGGGCAGGGACACCTCCCACCAGACCAGGTTGCTCCAAGCTCCATCCAGCCTGGCCCTGAACCCCTCCAGGGATGGGTTTCATCCCTCTGGACAGGAAAGTTTTAGCCCTGGCCATCATCACTCAGGGGGGCCGTGCTTAGAAGGGATTTGGAAATTAAAGCTTGAAATTAAATATTTATTCATTAAATCAGATTGTTGCTGGGTTTCTGCTGGGAGGCAAACAGGCTTCCCTGACTCCTTTAAGCCTGACTAGCCCAGCACATGGAAAGAGCCCCAAATCCAAGCCAGGCCACAGGGTAACGCTCCCAGAAGAAAAACCCATGACTTCTAACGTATAATTTAAAGCATTTTGACATCATTCTGAAGATGCAGTTCCAGTGCTCCTTGGCTCAGACCAAGTCAGGGCTGCCCAAGGCTTCACCCTTCCTTTTCACCAGCACCAGCACCCTCTGCAGTTGGTGACCCAGCAAAGAGAAAACCACCCTCAGCTCACAAAGCAGCACACAGGCAAGAGGATGGCAGCTCTGAGCTCTTTCAAACCACCCCGTTAAGCTTCTCTCCAACATCAACACACCCAGGGCCCGGCCTCACGCCTGCCGAACCAGAGATGCCCACGCTCCCAGCTCCGTGGCTGCAGTGTAAATATTCCACAGCAGCACAAACCCTTCTAAAAATGGAACTGGGGGGAAACCCCTAACTGCGTGACAGAGCAATTATAGCACATTTTTCCACTCTCTCCCACAACACAGGAAGGTTGATGAGCTGGTGTTTACACAGATACATCTGGTGTGTTGACACAGCCCGAAGCAGCATGTCCCTCAGCTGATCAATCTTCTCTCTGAGGTTCTGCAAGGATGATCTGATAATCACATTGAGCTGAAGGGGAAGAAAGAGATGTTTTATTATTATATTATATTATATAGCCTGAGTCATGTATTTGCAGAAAATTCAATACTACTACATGCAGGTTTAAGTTAAAAATATTAAACTTCAAGCTGTTCTGGTGTGAAGGGCTCCATTCCAAACCCAGGAAGTCTGACTCACAGTCACCAGGGGAGCGATACAGGGAGCTGGCCTGGGCTGCTTACAAAATAACGAGATAAATAGGACTAGTTTTGCAAACACAATGTTAATGCATTAATGCTGTTTAATACGGAGACCTTATAATGACTTTCTTTCAAGCCACTATAAAAAACCACTCTTTTATATGGGCAAAATATTCCAGCACATTTTAAGACTTTCCAATTAGTTTTCCAGTTCATTCCTCTGATCTTTAATACAAAGAGAGGCACCAGCTGCTTCTGTCACCAGGTTTCTTCCCCACTGCCCAGGATTAGAGAAAAACCTTGCTACAGGTTCAGCCACTACCTCTTCTGAACTCCTCCAGGCTTTAAACTACAGATCCCCAAGAAATTCAAATCCCATTTCCCTGATCAGCAGCACCTACAGCTCCCAACCCCTTTCTCACAACAGACAAGCCCAAGGTTCAGACATGTCTGTTGTTACTAAAAACGTCGTTAAATCCTCCTCGTTCTCCCCTGCTGCAACCCAAAGTCTGCGGGAATCCTCCTCCTCTCTCCCCACCCCTTCCAAAGCCAGGCTGACATTATCCTCTGGGATTTTCCTCCATAACTGGAATAAAAAGAAGTAACAATTACATAGAACATACTAGGAAAAAAACACTGTAACTGCAACTAACTACACAAGTCACCCTAATTAAGGCTTTATGAGCTTCTTGTTTACAAGATCTTAGCCCCGCTGTGGGTTGGAATGGTTCACAACCTCAGATGCTGTGTGTGATGAACCGCTACCAAAGGAGGAGGATTTGCTTTGACTCTCCTTCCTGAAGACACAGAGGCAGCGACAGAGCAGCCGCCGCACCACAAGGATCTTGCCTAGAGCTAAACTGCGTCTGGGATCTGTGCAGGTATGGAGCAGCAGCTCCCCAAAAATCACCTGATGCACCAGAAGTTTAAATTTCTTTCAGCAGTTTAAGTCTCTCTCAGTGAGACTCCTCTTCAAATGCTACCAAATATGTCAGAAAGCAGATGCAGCCACGCCGAGAGTACGCAGCCAGAGCAGAGAGCTGCAAAATACACCTTCCCCAAACACTAAGGTGTCATTTCCAAAGCCTTGATGGGGTATAGATGCCTTGAGGAAAAGTCAGCCACCTGCACGCCCTGTAGCTCTGCAATTAGGCAAGAGAAGGTCTTGTCACTCCACACGTACAGTCTCTGCACTTGTGTCCAGGCAGAGAATGCTGCGTTTGATCGGCCCAGAGCAGCAAAGTAACGTAAAGATATGCAAGTCCCAGAAGGTCATCTGAGATACAGACTCCCTCTGCTCCTCTGTCTAGAAACTGCAGGGCTGTAACAAGAGCTTTCACTGCCATTAAACTGAAAAAAAAACCAAAAAACCCCCCACTCATGGAAGTCTGAAGATCAGCTCAATAGAGCAGAGTTCACAGAGGGTAAGTCCTAGTTTGAAATCTTTCCCTATAGGCTTGGGGGTTTATTCCATGTTAAATCTATGGTTCTATTTTTTGCTCAGCAGTAAGGTTTTTTTTAGCCCTATTAATGGCAAAACATGGTTTTATAAAAATAAAACGTGGTTTACATTCTCCTCACCGGGCAAATACCCTACAAAGACTTTCTCCATTAAAACACTCAGGAGTCATCGAATCTACGACTGCTCAGCCGTAGATTTCTCAGCACGGGGCTCTGTTATCAAAACAGCTCTCTCACTGTTGAAAACTTGTTTACAGTAGAATCAACTGCTGCCAAATACTCCTGTTTAACTGTTAATGGATGAAAGGGAAACTGCGCTTGAAAAACACGGGGTATGGAATAAATGACTTTATGAAGAACTAAGTCAACCACCCAATGTTTCCACAAAACACACCCGAGCAGAGTTACTGTACAAGAAAGGCTTCAAACAACACCAAGACAAGGCTTTGTTGGCGTTTTTGGGAATGTGACACCCATCACGATGAGGCCAACAGAGAACTTTGTCCTCTATAAACACAGATGGATGACAACAATCTTTTTATCGGCCTCCTCTTGCTATCTGTGCAGCTGCTAACATTTCATCAACCTGAAAGCGGGGAGTTTAATCATCACCTCTAAACACTCCTCTCTATTGTGCAGCTAGAGAAAATATTTCCCAAAAGTCCCACTTATTTGGGCCTTCTGAAACCTCTTCTCAACTCATGCCCCAAATTTAAGCCACTCGGTAAAATCGGTGACTGCTGTACAAAACCCCCCCATTTCTCCCAAGGATGCACACCAAAAACGACATTTTACTTGAAAAGCTGTCAGCAAAAAGCCTGGCAAAGAAGATCTGGTGATCACACATCACGTTTCAACCCTGCCAGAAAGAAAGGGCAGCGCCTCCAAAATAAATCGGTGGGATTTTAATTATGCAAATTATGACAAAAGCCCAACTCAAGGACTTCCAAACATTTTCATCTTAATGCAGTCAACGGCACCCGTCCCCAGGGTGTGCCATCAAGCAGGCTCCTGTACTTCTTGAAGGAAAGGATGAGGCTTTTAGTTCTAAAGAAAGGAGCCTCCTGAGAATCGTTTTATTTCATTCTATTTTTTAACCAGGAAGTGTGAAAAGGCGGAGAACGTAGCACTCCTTATTCCTGGGGAAGTTCTAACTTCTGCTTCTCATCCATATTTAACTCTGCTCTTCCATTTCGTTAGAAACATAGCTAAAAAAGGCCTCAACATACATATTTTATCTACAACCACTACAGAAAGGAAGGGTGCCAGCCTCAGGGGGAAAACACATCTATTCAATATTTACACAGGAAAAGAGGACGCAGAAGCTGACGAGCATCCCAGCACCTCAGGCTCAGGATCTCCACACACAGCCCGGCCCCGGGCAGCGCCCGCCCTGCACCCCCACGGCTCCCCCTTCTCCCTTTTTGCAGAACCAGCAGTACTGCAGGCATAAAAGATTAATTACTGTTATATCCATGATTATTTTTGTGATGCTGAAAAGCCACTGTTAATTTAGAAAGTGCACTCTTCATTTTCTTTATGGGAATGTTAAAGAACAATTAATATTAGGCCTCTGCCATTAGACATGGCTTTTAATCCGCTCGCCCCAGGCCATGCCCTGGCAGGGCTGGGTCCCTGGATCCAGACAAGCCAGGGAGGGCCACCTCGTTCCCCGCAGGGCCACCAGCTGTGTCACTTGGCCAGCACTTCCAGAGAGGCAGGAAGTTCGGGCCCCACAGCTTCCCAGACACAGCTGACTCCTCCAAGTTTCATGCCTGAGCAGCGTTTAGAAGCAACATAGAATCATAGAATGAATCATAGAATGGTCAGAGTCAGAAGGGACCTTAAAGATCATCCAGTTCCAACCCCCCTGCCATGAGCAGGGACACCTCTCCCTAGAGCAGGTTGCTCCAAGCCCCATCCAGCCTGGCCTTGAACCCCTGCAGGGATGGGGCAGCCACAGCTTCTCGGGGCAACCTGTTTCACTGCCTCACCACCCTCGCATCTGGGTACAAACGCCCACGCTGACAGACAGACAGACAGGCAGGGCAGTACCTTGGCTGAACTCTCCCCATTCCTCTGGTACCGGCTGCGCTCCTGGATATTCTCAGCCACCTCCTGGGCCACCTGGCAAGCGGCGTCGTAGAGCGGGAGCCTGGGGAGGAGAGGGTGCAACTCAGCCCCCCTGAACCGCGCACCCGCCCCTGGGGCCTGGCTTTGCCGGGAATCCCCGCGTGATCTGCCCAAACCCAGCAGCGCGGTTACATTTAACGAAAATGAGGGGCTTGGGGGGAAAAGAGTGCTCTGTAGGAAAGGGACACCCCTCCCGCCCCCCAAGCTCCTGGGGAAGGCCGCGGGGTGCAAAACTGGGCCTGGCTCCGCACAGGCCGCCGCGGAGAGCGGCTGGCTCGGTCCCGGCCCCTCTCTGGGGCTAGCCCGCTGGGTACCAGGGCCGGGCAGGCTCGCGGGCGGCCCGAAGGTGCCGGTATCCCCGCTGGCGGCGGGGGGAGCCGGCAGAGCCGCAGCACTCACCAGGGGTCCGGAGCCATCGCGCCACCGCCCGGAAGAGCCCGGCGCTTCCGCCTCGGGTCACGTGACGATGGCGGCCGCCGAGGGACAAACCCCGCCGGGCCGGGCGCGGGGGTGGCCCTGCTGGGGAGCGGGTGTGCAGGGTGCATGAGTTCCAGGGTGCAGGGTTCAGGGGTGCAGAGGTGCATGGATTCAGAATGCATGGTTTGCAGGGTGCATAGGATGCAGAGGTGCATGGGGCACAGGGATGCAGTGCAGGGATGCAGAGGTGCATGGGGTGCAGAGGTGCAGGGGATGCATGGATGCAAAGTGCATAGAGTGCAGGGTGCATGGCTGCAGAGGTGCATGGCTTGCAGTGTGCATGGGATACAGAGGTGCAGCGATGCAGGGTGCATGGATTGCAGGCTGCATGGGGGTGCAGAGGTGCATGGGGTGCAGGGATGCAGTAAAGGGATACAGAGGTGCATGAGTGCAAAGGTGCAGGGGTGCAGAGGTGCAGGGAATGCAGGAATAAAGGGTGCATGGGATGCAAAGGTGCATGGATTCAGGATGCATGGTTTGCAGGGTGTATGGGATGCAGAAGTGCATGGGGTGCAGAGTGCAGGGAATGCATGGGTGCAGGAGTGCAGAGGTGAATGGTTTGTAGTATGCATGGCTTGCAGTGTGCATGGGATACAGGGATGCAGGGTGAATGGACTGCAGGGTGCATGGGGGTGCAGAGGTGCACGGGGTGCAGGGATTTAGTAAAGGGATACAGAGGTGCATGAGTGCAAAGGTGCAG
>VXBW01003287.1:32893-48782 GCA_013400375.1 Thinocorus orbignyianus | reverse complement strand
CCTCCCTTCCTGCCTCCCTTCCTCCCTCCCTTCCTCCCTCCCTTTCTTCCTTCCTCCCTTCCTTCCTCTCTCCCTGTCCCTTTCCCACCCTCGGCTGCAGCTCCTGATGTTCAGGGGTCACTTTAACCTGTTCCCCCCACGGTGCCACCCACAGCACCCCAACACACAGGCTGCCTCACTCGGGCAGGGCTGCTCTAGCCCCATGGGCTCCCCACAGCCTTTCACCCTTGGCTCCTGCCTTCTCTTCCTTAAGGCACCTGCCGTTTCCCTTCCCAAATCCTCAGCCCCATCCCCAAATAACACCCATCGCCCTCCCCTGCCCACACTGCTGTCCCTGTGCCCCTGCCAGCAGCAGCGGGCAGGGCTGGGCTGCCAGGAAGCCGCTGTGACGCTGGGTGGTGTTGACACTGTCAATATTTTGGCTGCGAAGGGCTCTGCAGCAACGTGAGCACCCAGTTGTGCTCCAACCCAGCCCGAAGAGCCTTTCCCACGCCCAGGATTTGGCCTCTCCTGGATTTTTTTGGGGTGTGATCGCTGACGCAAATCAATGCAGATCCCAAGGTGGGTGGGAGTGTCTGACAAGCAGCAGCAAAGCCCTGATAGGGATGTTTTATTGCCCTCATATGATGGATGGGGCTGCTGTTGAACTACCAGGATAAGGAGCGGATCTTCATCAGTGTATTTACAGGTGGCCGAAACGCCCGCCGTGCTCCCGGTGAGCGAAGCTGGTTTGGCCGGGGCTGGGATGGCTTCTGAGCCAGGAGCACAAGGCTGGGAGGGGCTGAGGCCAATGCCAGGAGTGCTTGGCACTGTGAAGCCAAGGCCAAGGAGGACTTGGATGCCAGAAGTGTCCTGGGCATGGAATGAGAGCTCTGTTGGCCATGGAAGCCCCTCGCCCAACTCACCAGTCCCCTTGGCACATCCCAACTGGGGCTCCTCGGGCAGGCAGCTCCCATGAAACATTCATGGCCTTCAGGAGCACGGCTCATCCAGAGCAGGCACGGCCTCTACATATTTCATTTTTCCATCATTAAAAAGGCATGAAGTGACGATCCATTTCGCACCATCCCCAATTCACTTCCATCTCCTGTCTCGGAGTGGGCGGATGGGGGGGCTGCGAGAGGTTTCAGAGCTGCTCCAGTCCGGCAGGGAGAGGCATCCGCTGTCCTAGAAAAAGCCAAGGAGGGAAAAGAAGCCAGCAATGTCCTGGGGAAAGGCAGCAGGACCCGCTGCTGGAAGAGCCTGGCCAAAAGGGTTTGAGTTGGAGAGAATAAATAAATGACCCCTTGCCACCATTTCTACCAACCTCACCAAGTGCAGGGTCCTGCACCGGGGTCAGGCTCAAATCCAGGTTGGGCAGAGGATGGACTGAGAGCAGCCCTGGGGAGAAGGACTTCTGGGGTGCTGGTGGATGAGAAGCTCAACATGAGCTGGGAACGTGTGCTTGCAGTCCAGAAACCACCTGCACCCTGGGCTGCATCAAAAGAAGTGTGGCCAGTAGGGCGAGGGGGGGATTCTACCCCTCTGCTCTGCTCTGGAGAGACCCCACCTGGAGAATTATATCCAGCTCCAACATCAGAAGAACATGGACCAGGTGGAGAGGGACCAGAGGAGGCCATGGAGATGCTGTTGAGGGCTGGAACCCCTCTGCTGTGAGGACAGGCTGAGAGAGTTGGGGGGGTTCAGCCTGGAGAAGAGAAGGCTCCAGGGAGACTTTAGAGCCCCTTCCAGTCCCTAAAGGGGCTCCAGGAGAGATGGGGAGGGACTCTTGATCAGGGAGGGGAGCCATAGGATGAGGGGGAATGGTTTTAAACTGAAAGAGAGGAGATGTAGATTAGGTGTTAAGAACAAATTCTTTGCTGTGAGGGTGGTGAGACACTGGAACAGGTTGCCCAGAGAAGCTGTGGCTGCCCCATCCCTGGAGTGGTTCAAGGCCAGGTTGGATGGGGCTTGGAGCAACCTACTCTGGTGGGAGGTGTCCCTGCCCAGGGCAGGGGGGTGGCACTGGATGGCCTTTAAGGTCCCTTCCAACCCGAACCATTCTATGATTCTGTGATTCCTCAGTCTCTCAGCTTCCAGAGAGGTGCCAGGACAGCCACGCCGCTCCCCTCAGTGTGGCACATCACGGAGGAGGTGCTTCATGCAGAAAGGAGAGGGTCTGCAGAGGGACCACTGGTGCCAGAGGATGCTCAGGGAAGGGCTGCAGGTGCAGGCAGACGGGGAGGCGAGGAAGGAACTGTTAGCACAGGAGAAAAAATCACATTTATTTTTAAAGGAAAAAAAAATCTTAAAAATTTTGAAGGAGCCTATAAAAATGTCCACTTCTAAGTGCAGCCTGCACGGTGGGTTCTCCGGTCAACAGTGTTGGATTGGTGTGATGTTGCTGGGAGCATCTCTTAGCTGTTGGAGGGTATTTTTCCTTCAACTCAGCTCTTCTCCCTGCAAATACAACATATGGTTTGTAACTCTGCAACACATCTTGAGGCCAAAAATCAACCACTAATATTCATTTCAATGGGGAGACAGACTGGACACAGCTGTGCCAGCAGCAATTCCATATTTTGCTCTCACTCCCGGGGTGTTTTGGGGTGCAGATCTGCATCACCCCAAATTTCCCCTGGTGCTTTCAGTGGCCGGTGCTAATGAAGTGCCACAAACACGGCTGGCACAGCCCTGGTGCTCCTGTCTCCAAAAAGCATCCCTAAGAGTGCACAAGTTGGTCACAGAAGGGCATCACAGTCCTCGTGGCCCCTTGTCACCCGGTCCCTGTCACCTGCTGCTACGGTGCTTCTTTCCCTCACTCCCCCCAGGACCATCCAGTGGGAAGCAGCTGCAAACCCCAGGGTTGTGTCACTGTTTCCTTCGTTCAAGGACAGGTGATTGTGGTGGCAGCTCCCTCACCTTCCCCCCCCCAGCCCCTAGCACCCTCCCTGCCCCGTGATGCTGGCGAAGGGAGTGAACCCCCAAGAGGGATAATGAAGGTTATCCTTGGGAAAAATAAATGATTAAGTTTAATGGTGCTGTTATTGGTTTGATGGCTATCTCATCCCACAGGGTGTTTACATCACCCCCTGCCCCGGCAGAGAATTGGGGCAGGAAGGGGGGGACATGGGCACAGGAGCTGCTCCACCCCTCACCCTATTTACACCAAATAAACCTCCTGTGCCGGCCGGCTGGCACTCACCTTAAAAGTCAGGGCAGGTGACAGGGACAGAGGGGACCTGGCAGCAGGGTGAACCGGAGCCTGGAAACATGCTGCAGGTGGGGTTCAGCCTGCCCCGCTCCCCCAGTGGGGCAGGTGGGGGCTTCCCCATGGCCAAGCTGACTGAGGGCGATAACAGGGGCACCGGGCAAGGTGAGTGAGCTGCAGCCGGGCACCGACACACATCTCACCCCAGGGAGGGTGGCAGAAGGCTCTTGCTTGTGCCAGGGTTGTATCCAGCACACTAGAGGGGCTCAGCAGACCCACATTTCCTTCTCCAACACCCTTGGCATGCACGGGGGCAGGCACAGCTGGGGTCACCAGGGCTGGGTAGGCTCGGGTTGATGCTCCTCAGTACTTTGGGCAGAGCAGCACCCTCATGATTCAGCCAGCTGCATGGACAGGGTGAATTTGACGACCATGATGGTGCAAACATCCCTGTTTCAACCCCAGTGTTTGTTTCAGACTGGTGTCTTATGGCTAGAAGATGCGTGACCTGGACAGGCTGGAGAGCTGGGCAGAGAAGAACCTAGTAAGATTCAACAGGGGCAAGTGTAAGGTCCTGCACCTGAGGAGGAAGAATGCCAGGCACCAGTATAGGTTTGGGGTGGATCTGCTGGAAAGCAATTCTGAGAGAAGGATCTGGGGGTCCTGGTAGACGGTAAACTGTCCATGAGCCAGAAATGTGCCCTTGTGGCCAAGGGGGCCAATGGAATCCTGGGCTGAGTGTGGCCAGTAGGTGGAGGGAGGTCATTCTCCCCCTCTACTCAGCACTGTTGAGGCCACAGCTGGAATACTGCACCCCCTTCTGGGCTCCCCAGTTCAAGAGAGACAGGGAACTACTGGAGAGAATCCAGCGTAGGGCAACAAAGATGCTGGAGGGATTGGAGCATCTCCCTGGTGAGGAAAGGCTGAGAGAGCTGGGAACTTCTAGCCTGGAGAAGAGAAGGCTGAGGGGAGACCTTATTCATGCTGGCAAGTATCTAGAGGGTGGGTTGAAGGAGGATGGAGCCGGACTCTTTTCCATGGTTCCCAGTGACAGGACGAGGAGCAACGGGCACAAGCTGGAACACAGGAAGTTCCACTCAAATAGGAGGAAAAACTTTGCGGTGAGGGTGCCAGAGCCCTGGCAGAGGCTGCCCAGGGAGGGTGTGGAGTCCCCTTCTCCGGAGACCTTCAAGCCCCACCTGGATGCAGTCCTGAGTGATGTGCTCTGGGCAACCCTGCTTTAGCAGGGGAGTGGGACTGGATGATCTCTAGAGGTCCCTTCCAACTATCACAATTCCCTGATTCCATGATTGTACTCAGGGTCTGTCTGTCCTCAAAGCAGGGAGCCAGCCTGAGCAGCCACCAGTTACATCAGCCGTCCCTGCCCTGAATGAGAACCAAACCTCATCTGCTGGTTTTGCCAAAGTTGAGCAGGGACCAAACTGAGCCAAGGAGTGGGACCCAGGGCAGTTCAGGCCCCTGGACGCCTCGTTGTGCCACCATGTGCTGCCACGCACGCAGAACACAAGGCTGGGACCATGCTGTCCCCCTCTTCTGATTCGAGGTCCAGGTTTGAGGTTTTGCGGCCAGAGCAGAGATGTTTGGCTCACTGCAGATCCATGCTAGACTCCTCATCCCAACTGAACACACCCAAGATAAACACAGCAGAGAATTAATGTGCATGCTAATCAATTTTAGCCTTGCCAATTAATCACTGCCCAGCAGAAGTCATGCATGCAGAGACAGCTCCTGTCTCCTGCAGGGTTCAGAGCTCTCCTGCAACTCCAGGGAAAATGCCACTCGATTCTCTCTAGGAGGAGCTCAAACTCTGCTCTTTTCAGCACAGTCCAGGCGGCTGCCACCACCCCACCATGGTCTTGTGTGCAGGAGCCTCCCTCCTCCTCCTCTCTCTCCAAGGGGTTCCCCAGATTCTCACCAGTCCCTGGCATTTCCAGGTTCATGCGGGCATGCAGGAAATGGGGACACTTTTGCATCCCACAGACCACCCCCACACCCTTAGGGGGCTCCTCTCAACGCAGCACCTTCGCCTTCCACCTTCTCTCTGGCATCCAAGAAGCAAGACAGGGATGGGTTTTGCAGAGGCTTTGGCAGGAGGCAAGAAGGACAGCAAATGCCTCAGACTGGTTTTGCCCACTCTGTCCTGGCCTGGCAGACCCAGACAGGACATTGCCTCCTGCCCTGCTTTGTCCTTGGGAGGGGACATGATGCAAACCTCATCATCACTTAGATCCCCACCACTTGTCAGGTCCTCCCTCGCCCCTGCAGAGCTGGGCTGGGACCAAGCTGCTCGTTATCTGCAGTCGTGTAATGCTGCTGACCCATGGTCAGCCAGGGGGGACAGGGGCTCTCCTCCTGCTGTCTGCACCTCCCTCTTAGGATCATGGAATGGTTTGGGTTGGAAGGGAATTTAAAGCCCATCCAGTTCCACCTCCTGCCCTGGGCAGGGACACCTCTCATCAGACCAGGTTGCTCAAAGCCCCATCCAACCTGGGCTTGAACCCCTCCAGGGATGGGGCAGCCACAGCTTCTCTGGGCAGGTCCCAGGCTGAGAAGGGAAGTCAGGACTTTTTGGAGGGGCGCAAATCCCATCAAGGTGGGCAGCAGCAGCCCTGACACCCAGCTGGTACCTGGCCCCATGCTTCCCCGAGACCCTGGACAACAGTTTCACCAGGGGGCTGAGTTGATAAGAGCAGGTGAGGGCAAAGCGAGCATCTCCAGGCAAAACCCCCTGAAAACCTTCCCTTTGCAGCATGAAAAATAAATATTGAAATACAAGAAGTTGCTGTAAGACTTCAAAGCATCAGGCAGGGTGAAACGCTGTCAGCTGGGGCAGTGAAGCGTGCTGAATAAAAGGTCTTTATCCTACAGAGGTGTTTGGCTCATCTCCAGTCACCATCGTGATCACGTCGGAGTCTGACACCTGGGACATTGATGCCTCCTCTTGTCTGGGCTGTGGACAGTTCGTGGACTGGGACAAGATGCCAGATTCAGAGCAAGAGGCACATATTCCCCGAGAGATCCTCAGCAAGCCCCCGAAGGAGCTGAAGAAACTGGCACGAGAAGGCTACTGGGCCACAAGCCGTGCTCTGAGAGCTCAGGTCTACCACCAGCTCATCCAACAGGTTGCCTGCCGGCTCGTCACCCCGGATGCTCTTGTCTACAGGGATGTGGCAAGTCGGCTCTTTGGGAAGCCGAGCACGAGCTCCCACCCTTTGCCCGAGTTCCTGGAAGGATGCTCCATGCCCACCTACTGCCTCAACCTGGAGGGGGTCACTGCCCTGAAGAAGATCCTCATCTGCATTGGCAACCTCTTCCCTGACATAACCTACAGCCCGATCCTGCCCTCTCTGGTGGCTCTGCTGCTGCACTACAGCGAAGACGAAGCTCAGTGCTTTGAGAACATCTCTCGCCTCATCGCCAGCAACGCTCCTCACACCAGCTACATTGACCAGTCCTTCCTGGCTCACCAGGCCTCCTGCATGACTTTTGGGGATCTGGCCAACAAGCACTGCCCAGCAGCTCACAAACTCATAGCCAGCACCTCTGAGAATGTCTTTGAGGTCTACTCCGAGTGGTTATCCTGGCTTTTTCACGACCTCCCCTTCAATTATGCCATCCGTGTCTTTGATGTCTACCTGCTGGAGGGGCAGAAGGTCCTCTACCGCATTGCCCTGGCCTTGCTGAAGCAGTACAGGCTCTCGGTGACCTCTGCCGAGCTGGAAGGGACCGATATCAAGGCAGACCTGCAGGCTTTCATGCAGAACATTGCTGAGCACGTGACTGTGGACAAACTCCTAGAGAGAGCCTTTGGCATCCGGCTCTTCTCCCGCAAGGAAATCTGGCTCCTCCAGATGGCCAACAGGAAGGCATTAATGGAGAGGGGCATAACCATGGTGCAGAGCAGGTAAGGAGAACTCTCTTTGCCAGCTCTTGAGGCGAAGCAGACAAAATATGAGTCATAGTGGAGATAAAATGTGGAGGGAGCTCCAGGTATCTTCCATAGCTTTGGCTATGCTGGGTCCCTCACAGCCCCTCATGGAGGACCCTCTTAGGAAGAAATGTACAATTACAGGTAGAGATATTCACAGAAAGCTCATGATACAAAAAGCATGAAAAAACCCATGCATGAAATGTATGGGGGCTGCACCCCTAAATGCAGATGGGCACCCTGGCTTGGCAGTAATGGGCATCCTCCCTCACGCAGGCAGTCCTTCCACCTGGCCGTGGACATGCAGAACTTCAGCTCTAGCATTGTAACGGCTCAGGAGATGCGCATCGTCTGGTCCTGGATCCCTGAGCGCTTCTCCCTCTTTGCCCCACTGCTGCTCTTCTCCACCTCAGAAGATGGGTGCAGCCTGCAGAGGTAAAGTCCTATCTGCCCATAGGGCCAGGTGTAAAACTGGGTTGGTGGTGCAGAAAGGAGCAACAGGTGGTGTCCTTGGGGTATATCTCAGGTCTTCTGGGGAATCTCTTGGGCTCAATTCAAGATCTGGAGCATTGTCTGGGCCAGCACTGGCTGCAGGGGAGAGGGCTGAAGCAATCAGCAATTTGGCACCACACAGGGAACATGGAGCCCTGTGGATGTGCAGTGCAGGGGACATCCCCATGTGCCACGCTGTGCCGGGCATGCTGCAATGGGCCAGGTCCAGCCAGGGCTCCATCCCCAGGACTCCAACTCCCTCCCAATGGCTCAGAGCACAGGGCAGCTGCAGAACACCACAGTCAGTGCCGTGGCTCAAAACTGAGCTGGAAAATGAGTTTGCCATTGGTTTCCCAAGCCGTGAAGTGGAAAAAGCCTTCTTTTTGGGAGGGCTGAGGCTGCCTTTGCATAAATGTTTTCGGGCAGGAAACCCAAGCCTCCTCCTTTGTAGGAGCACATGAAGCTGAGAGGTTGCCTTGGCAGAGCAGGCAGAGCCCAGGGCAGGGGCACACAGCATGTGAGTACACCCTGCAATGGGGAGGACATCAAACCTTCTATGGTGAGACCTCACTTGGAGCACTGTGACCAGCTCTGGAGTCCCCAGCATCAGAAGGACATGGACCTTTTGGAGTGGGGCCAGAGGAGTCCACGGAGATGCTGCAAGGGCTGAAGCCCCTCTGCTGTGAGGACAGGCTGAGAGAGTTGGGGGGGTTCAGCCCGGAGAAGGTTCCAGGGAGACCTCAGAGCCCCTTCCAAGAAAGCTAGGGAGGGACTCTTGATCAGGGAGGGGAGCCATAGGACGAGAAAGAATGGTTGTGTCATGGCCAATGCCCAAAATTGCAATAAAAAGACCAGTGTCAGCTCTGGAGACAACTCAGGGCTCAGTGACAGCCAGTGCCACAGCCAGGGAGCGAAGGGAAGCAGGGACATCCCACAGAGCTCAGTGCCAAGGCATTTCTCTGCTGAGATGCAGCCACTGCCAACTGGGGAGGGATGCCGGGTTGTCCCGAGACTGGGTGCTGCCTGTGCCATCCCAGTGCTCAGGCTGCTGTTTAAAAGTGGGGCTGCGATGGCAGTGCCTCCATCAGCACCATCGGCATGTCCCCTCCTGCCTGTGAGAGGCGAGTGGGTGTTCCACAGCACATTGGTGTGGCCCCATCCTGGGAAGCAGAGCCCTGCACCCTTCCAAGGCAGCAAAGGTGTGCAGAGCCTGGATTATGAAAAACATCCAGATAAAAAGCAAGCTCATTTGGTAAACTCTCCCCATAAAGCCTCCCCCCCAAGCCTAGTGCCTGAGAGCAGGGTGGGAGGATTTAGTGTTTGGATTTATCTGAGCTATTACCTGCTTCACCAAGCAAAAATGATGACTTGAGAAGTCCCATAAGCCAACTCCCTCTGTTCCTGCACAATCACTGAAGCTGCTCGAGCTACGTGATTATGAGTTTCTGCTGCTGTCCTTCCCTGGGGCCAGCTCAGCAATGGGATGAGAAAGAGCTGTCCCTGCTTCCCACTGTCCTTTACGGCCTTGTGCTGCTCCTGGATCTCAGATTCGTGCCAACCCAGACTCCTTCTTTGCCTCTGCAGGTTTTACACGCGCTGTGAAGGCTATGAACCAACAGTGCTGCTCATAAAAACAACAGAGGGGGAGGTAAGTGTTGCCCAGGCAGAGCAGTGGGCTGTGCTGGTGCTGATGTGGGGAAGGGGACAAGGTGGTTGACCCCACTGGTGCTTCTTGGATCTGCCATGGAGCTGCGTGTTCCCCCTGTGCCCTGTCCCGGGGTCTATTCCAGATCCTAGGGGAAAACAAACTCCACCTCTGGAACCAAGAGCCACCAAGGGTGGTGTAAAGGGTGCTGCCGGCAGGGAAACAGAGGGGTCAGTGAGATGGAGTGAAGCTATGGGTGATACTCTCTTATTGCAGACTAAATCATGAAGTCCTAGCTAAGCAGACTTTCCTGAAGTCAGCAGGTGCTTTGCCTGAGCCAGGACTTGCTTTTGATGCATTAACTGCAAGGAGCTCTCCCTGACTGCAAGAGCAACCACACAAGGGAAATGGAGGAGAAATAAGGACAGCTTCTACAATATTTGAAAGTCATGAAATAACTGCAAAAACCCCCTCTTCCCAGGGACTCTGAGAGTGGCTCATAAACCCATATTTTATCTCTGCACTCTTCATCAAACAGCGGAGGCAAGTTCTGTAAATTGTTCAGGCATCCCAAAGATTTATTGACCTCCCTGTCCTGATTTCCTAAGCCTGACAGTTCAGCATGGTGTGAAGACAAACACCCTGCCACCCCCTGGGGCCTTGGGCAGGAAAGAGAAGGTGACTTAGAAAACCTTGTTTCCTACATGGTTTAGTTCATTTTATTCCTTAGCTCGTACCAAGGATTGGCACAATTTCCTATCTCTCAGTAGGTCCCCTCCAGCTGGGGTCAAGTCAAGTCAAGCCCATCCATGGGTGGAAGAACCCCTGGGACTGGTTAAAAGCCTTGTAGGTAACAAAAACCCGTTGCCTGAGTCTTGACCATTTTAAAACACATTTTCCCTACAGACTGATAAAACATGCAAAGACCTCACCACTGGCCAGAGGTCAGCTGAGGACAAGGGACTCCCAGGCCCCCATCCACAGTGTTCCTACAAGTCTTGGACCCACAGTTGCCAGGAGTTGGATGGGGCTTGGGGGTGGAAGATGCAGCTCCAGCTCTCAGACCTGTGCCAGGGAACACACCAGCACAGCTAAACTGGCCCTGCTCCATTCACCAGCACCCAGCTCCCTTCAATTGCCTCTGCTACTAAAGAGCAACCCCCCCAAATCTCCCAGAGCTCCCCCCCACCGGCCTTAGGCACTGAAGCTGAGTGGACTCACATCCAGAGCACTGGTAACTTGTCAGTGCAGGATTTAGCTGGCATGGCAGATTTTCAGTCTCTGATTTCCCCAGGGGGACCTGGCAGAGCCCTCGCCCTCCTGAATGCACGTGCAATGGCTGATGTTTGTGGGGCTTGCTCTTGTCCCTGCTGTGTCCCCCACCGACAGTTCCCTTGCTCTCTCCCAAAGGTCTGCGGGGCATTTCTCTCCTCTGATTGGAGCGAAAGGAAAAAGAGCGGAGCAACATCAGGCTTTTTTGGGACAGGGGAGTGCTTTGTGTTCACTGTAAGTCACATTTTATTTCTGGGTTTATTTTGGTCTATTAATTACTTTTTCCTTTACCCCTGTGATCACTCAGGGCATGGTGGCACTGAGCTGCTTCCCTGCCACAGTCCCACTGCTGCCCCTTAGCTCTGGCAGGAGGCAGCAGCACAGAAATTGCTGTGCTGGAGCAGAGCAGATGGAGAACAAACTCCTGCTCGGGTGACCCAGCCTGCCCCGAGCCTCCAGGGCAACGGGTGGCTCCTGGAGTACCCTCCCAGGGGGGCAGCAGAGGAGCATGAGTGGTGGGGTGGGTTCCTGCCCTGTTTGCTCAGGGCAGCTCCTGGATGGAGATCTCCCAAATCAGCCTCAGGGTCCCTGCAGAGGGACCAGGCTGAGCTGGTCCAAGAGATCCTGCAAACAAAGTCCAACATCCCTCTGGTATCCACCAGTGTCCATCCAGCATCCACCCAGCGTTGTGGGCACTGCAGTTTTGCCCATGACAGGCAGCAACTGGTGAAGACAAAACCAATTTCTCACTCAGAGCCACCTCCAGAGCAGACCTGGTGCTGCCAGGACACCTTGTCCCTACTCTGCCCCAAGTCTGGACCTGGCATGCAGCATTTGGCCCCCGACCTGCATGGCCAGGCAGCACTATCTTTCCCCAGCAATGGACAAGGCTCACCAGGTTTCTCCTGCTTTCCAGGTGTGCCCTGAGATGGAGAGGTACGAGTGGGTGTTCATCAAGAAGCCGGAGCTGGCCAAAGCTGTGCCACGCTCACGCCAGCGGTCGCCTTCCCCCTCTCCTTCATCCCTCCTCAGCTCCTCCCCAGAAGGCCGTGGTACCAGCTCTAACCATCTTGCTGTGCCCACCCCGCAGAGGAAAGGCCGTCTCTCCCCGTTTCTGGCCATCAGGCATTTCCTTCTGCCTTCCAAAACAGCCTCCATGTTCATGTCCGGGTCACGGGAAGGGATCATTATCGGTAATTACCAAACAGTGGGCACCCACACACTGAGACAGCACTGCTTTGGCTGAAAAGGGCTCTACTCCAGATTAAACTCTGAGCTGCTTGTTCATTTAGGATATGAACTTAAATTTGGGAGAGATGAAGTCAAACCCCTCTTCCTCAGCTTAGCTGGAGAGTGCAAATCTGCACAAGGGCAAGGATGCTCTTTCTGCCAGCTGAGGGGCAGCATCAGAGCCCAAACCTCCTGGCAAGGTTTGCACCCATGGGGCTAGTGTGTCCCTTCCCTCCACTTTGTGTGGGATGGAGAGGAGATGGAGGTGGGGATCAACCCAACAAAGGGCTGAGCATGGTCACCCAGAGCAGCCGCAGCATCTGCCTGCCTGCACTGCTGTCTGCTGGGTTGGGCTTGGGCATGGGGTTGAATATTTGTGCCCCACCACAGCTGGGGTGGGTTTGGCAGAATATTGCAGGGGGTTGAAAACACCTGCAGCAGAGCCTCTGCCTCCCTTCCAGCCTTCAGGAGTGGGACCAGGGCAAGCGTGGCTGCAGGGATTCAAGGATCTTTCCTTGTTCCCCAGCTCTCCAAGCAGTTTAATAATTCAGCTTGTGCTGCCAGGGCAACCTCTCACACTGGCTGCCCTGCAGATGGCTCTCCAGGAGCTCTGCCTCCATGCCCACCAGCAGAGAAGGCAGCTCCAGGCAGCCCCAGCCCAGCTCTGCCCTGTGGCCAAAGGATAGAAGGCTGAGAGATGGGCACTGTCCTCAGAGACCTCGTTGGCTGGGCTGCTATCCCTGCTTGGGGACGGGGGGAGAGCAGATCCCAACCATCTTGCTTGTTTTTCCAGGTGGAGGGGGAGGCCAAGCTCTGTCCCTGGACGCCAACCTGCTCTGGGGGCGCACAGAGCACTGTGAGACCTTTGACAACCCGCCGCTCTGCCAGGAGAACTTCAAGGTGCAGCTCTTGGAAGCGTGGGGCTTTCAAAATGCTTAGGTCCCATGGTGGACAGCCCTTTACCGCACCACCCAGAGATGGGGACCCCTCGCCGCATTGGCTGCCTGCTGTGGTCCCTGCCAGCGGTGCCAGGGCCACCTCCACTCGCCATCCTCCCCTCCAAGGTCAGCCATCACCACGGTGCACAGAGAGGACAGTGCAGAGCTAGGAATAGGACTGTGGGTGCTGCTTTGGGGATATTTGAGGTCCCCTCCCACAGTTTAGACCCAGCCCGCTCCCCCCAGTTTGTCCCAGTTTAGGATGCTGGAGGGGAGGTAAGGCAGTCTGGTGTGTCTCACACCTCCCCAGCCTGTTTGTGGCTTGGGGCCCAACAGCAAACCAGTGGTACTGCAGCACAGGCAGGTTTTATAGGAATTTGGAGTCCAGGCAAAACCCAGCACCGAGATACAAAGCTCCCCAGGAACACTCACAGATCCTGCTTCCCTCTGGTCCCAAACCCAGCATCACCCTTCAAGCCATATGCAGAATTTTGTAGCCTCTGCGGGTTGCCAGAGCTCCCCAGGGATCCCTCACTGATCCATCATCCAGCACAGCGTGAGACAGACTTTTTGTCCACGGCGGAAACTGCTGATGGGTGATTAGCAAAGTCCTACCTGGTGTTTATACACTGCAGCCAACAAGAGCCCCCCAGCTGTGTCCCTGCCCTGTCATTTTTGTATTAAACCAAAAACAGATACTCACCGTGAAGGGCTGATGTAAGACTGCCAGCACCAAATACACACGAGCCTTAACCAACGTGCTCCGAGCGCCGGGGGTCAGGGTGACAGGAGACGTGCCTTTTTAAAACACAGAACGTGGATGTGTAGCTCAGTCAGACAAGGCAACCCTGGCGGGAGAGCTGTAGGCCATAGAGATGTCATTCTGGCTGCAGGATGAGAACATCTCCCACGCCCAAATATACTTTCCACTTGTGGTTCTCTGTTTCATCCATTCCACTTCCCGAGCTGTTCAGAGCAGGAGCTATTGCTGCCTCGGTGCCTGCTTCCAGTGATGGCAGGACATGGGCAAGAGCAGGTGATGGCAACCTGCAATCTCACACTGTGCCAGGTGTGGGGCAGACCAGGGAATTGCTTGTAGCCTTCAGAGGGCATCCAGGGAAGACGACGAGGTGAGGCACAACCCGCTGCACACCCTGCCCTTCGCCCACTGAGCTCAAATGAAGGAACACTGCACAATTACTCTTCCTCAGCAATTAAAAAAGCTCTGCTAGGCTGTCCTCGGTATTTCATTCTTTCCGTGATCATGTACTGGACTCTGTCTGGCGACAGTTTCCCTCAGGGGTCCCTCTGCCCTCACAAGAGGCTGCTTTTCTCCAACTGGAGATGCACATGGCCTTGAAAAACAAAGCCCTTCATCAGCAACCCAGCGCCATCTCCTCTCAGCACCCTGCGGAGCATTTCCTTGAAAAAAGCGAGCAGGCCCCATATAATGTGTTGAAATTCCAGATGCCAGGGCTGTATCCTGCAGGCCGGGGATGTCTTGGATGCAGTGGCAGACCTTGCCAGTCCCTTTGAGGCTGTAGGTGCTGTGTGCCCGCTGGTTAGAGCCATAAATCACAAGGGATGTGGGTGCTCTCATTGCATTTGCTGCCCGTAACCTGATGAGCTCCTTTGCCGTTTCTGAAAGGGACGCTACAGTCCCTTCTTCCCATGCTTTGTTCCATTTCTGAATAAAGTTCAAAACTCTTGAAGAATGAAAAGCAACCTGAAACCATGCAGGGGGAGCAGAGGGATGTAACGGGATACAGAGATCTTTCAACCGTGACTGCCATGGTTTCAGCAGGGATGGGCTTGACTTTCTTGCTGGCAGCTGGTGTGGGGCCGTGATTTGGGTTTGGGATGGGAATGGTGTCGATGGCACACGGGTGGGTTTGGTTGTTGATAAGCTCTCCAAGGGCTATTCTGCTCCTCAGCCCTCACCAGTGGGGACTGGGGGACACAGCAAACAGGGAGGAAACACAGCCAGGACAGCTGGCTTCAACTGACCACAGGGTTATTCCAAATGGCATCATGCTCAGGGTATAAAGTTGAGAAAGAAGAAGGAAGGTGGGACTTCCTCTACTCAACCATCTTTCCCTCAACCCTGCAATGCCTACAATCTTTGCCGTATCCACGTATATTTTCCCTAAATCACTGTTTTTCACCTGTCAGCTGTACTTTCTGCACTGTCCCTTCTCCAGGTAATGCTTCCAGGTAAATGGTGCTCCTCTGATGCCTCATGTTAATCTTCTTCCAGTCAAAATCTGACAAAAAAAAAAGACCTAGAGCAGGGGCCAATGTGGTCTGCAGGGTTCAACTTTTTCCTGCTGTTTCCAAATAGAGCTGTTTTGCTGTCCAGTTTTTTATTTGTTTATATAAATTTCTTGTTATAGTTGCCCATTTCCTAAGTGGTGTTCAACCCCTGAAAGAGAATTTTTAAAGAAATCATAACATATGATTAGAATCTTCTTAGCGTTGTGGAAAAAAAATATAAATACAGCTAGCAGTCTTACTGATAAATGAACAATTAGTTAGAAGGTTATTAAAACTGAAGTCCATCTATGCTTAGGAAAATGGCATGAAATATGACATACCTGCTATTCTTCAGTATCTCTCGGGTTCTAGGAGCTAAAGTGAGACATAGATAGAAAAAGCTAGTCATTTAAAATTTGTTTAAAACCTTAGTGGTTTGATATTTGTTTTTTGCACTAGAGACGCAGACTGAAGGAGCCTAAAGCAACTACGAAAGCAAGAGAGTTGTAAAGATGGTCCCGGACCGTACCTGAGTCAGGTTTTTCAATCGGGCAGCAAATAAGAAAAATAATTAATTAATTTTCTCTCACTTTTCCGACTCTTCCCACCCCACCAGGGGAGAAAGCAGAGAGGGGGGCAACAAGGCTGCCCCCAGCAGGGGCTGAACACCACCAGGGCCCTGCCCCACAGGCCACAGACCTTCAGAACGGGGTTGGGAAGGGTGCAGAGGGCACAGAGGGCCATGATGCCCCTCAGCCTGCCCTCCCCTCCCTCACAACCCCGGCCGGGCCCGGCTGGGCCTTCCCCTCCCCGCATCCCCGGCCTCCATTCCCTCAGCGGCCGCCTCAGGCCTCCCGGGCCCGCAGCGCCCCCTGGCGGCCGGGGCGGGCGGCGCGGCGGGTGCGCAGGAGCCGTTGCCA
>VXBW01003287.1:5920-32467 GCA_013400375.1 Thinocorus orbignyianus | reverse complement strand
CAGCTGGGGGTCTCAGCTGGGGCTGTGGTACGGTGGGGTGGGCTGGGAGCATCAGGTGTAGGGGATCCTTCCTGCCCTCCTTGCACCTCCCCATGTCTGGCATCCCAAGAGACAGCTGCAAAGTTAAGAACAGGAAAAGTTTGATGGAACTGCAGGATTTAGATTCTTTTTTTTTTCTTCTAATTACCCAGCTTATTAGAACAAGAAGAGGTTCATTTTGAAATAAAACCAATTCAGGTTGCACAAAATACTGTTGTAAACACTACAGAACGTGGCAAGGTGATCCTTGAGTTTTATATGGAGTTATTCTGCTGAATGGCTTTGGGAGTAACTAGAGCTTTGGAGTCCAGCTTTGGAGTCCTCAGCACAAGAAGGACACAGACCTGTTGGAAGGGGTCCATGGAGAGCCCACGAAGATGATGAGAGGGCCAGAGCACCTCTCCTATGAAAACAGTCTGAGAGAGCTGGGGCTGTTGAGCCTGGAGAAGAGAAGGCTCCGGGGAGACCTTAGAGCAACTTTCCAGGATCTGAAGGGAGCTCTAGGAGAGCTGGAGAGGGACTCTTTGTCTTAAAGTGGAGCGACAGGACGAGGGGGGAAGGTTAAATTGAAAGAGGGGAGATTGAGATTAGATATTAGGAAGAAATTCTTTGCTGTGAGGGTGGTGAGACCCTAGCCCAGGTTACCCCAGAGAAGTTGTGGCTGCCCCATCCCTGGAGGGGTTCAAGGCCAGGCTGGATGGGGCTCTGATCAACCTGTTCTGGTGGGAGGTGTCCCTGCCCATGGCAGGGGGGTTGGAACTTGATGATCTTTAAGGTCCCTTCCAACCCAAACCATTCTATGGAATTTCTTGGGTTTTTCTTTCTTCTGAGATAAACCTTGGGGAACAACAATTTTCCCCCTGGGAGTGCAATAAGCAAGGCTGGTGATGCAGAGGTGTTGGGCAGAGGTCAGCCCAGTCTTGGGGCTTCCTGCTTCACGTGGGGAAGATAATTTACCTGCAGCCCCCAGACCTGTTAACAGCCAGCAGATCCTTGACTCTTTTCTCTTGCAGGGCACATAATCTGTGGCCTCATCTGCCATCCTGATAATGAGCACATTCTCTATCCCCTGGGCTCTACCGTTGTTATTCAAGAGCTGGACAGTAAGAAACAGACCTTCTTGCGTGGCCACACTGATAACGTCTCCTGCCTTGTCGTGTCCAAGGATGGGGCATACGTTGCTTCTGGACAAGTCACTTTCATGAGCTTCAAGGTTGATAATACTCTCATTTTAATATTGAAATTTGGAGTTTGGTAGCTATGGATGGCAACACCTTGTGTTTGTTTGTTCTTTTGTTGGAAAATGTCTACAGTGGGAGGCCTTTGCACAGAATGGGAGGTTGTGGCTAGTCCATTTCTAGTTTTAGGTTTTTGTAAAGTAGTAAGCAAGCTCCTTAGAACTGAGTTAACTAGATTGAGGGATTTCTTATTTCCACTTCATTTTATCCAAAGTGTTGAGGGCATGTGGCAGCCTAAATCTCATTAGACATTAATTAACAAATTGTGTTATGTTTAAAGTGAGACCTGAGTTTAAGAGCTGCTTAGGACCTCCAGAAGCCTTTGACAGATACCTACCTGCATTTTTAGATCTCTAAAGTTCTGTATTGCTTAATTTTTGCCTATTTGAAAAGACCCAAAGATGTCTGGAAGGAATCAAGTGTTAGAGTTTTCACTATTTTTAAAATGTAAGTCAAATACCCACTGTCTCAGGGTAAATTTTTATTCTGAAATGGAGTACAGCCATTCAACCGATAAACTGGAATAATGCTTCTTACAGCACCTAATCTGAAACCTATTCATATCAGAGGAGCCCTGGGCTGGACGGAAGCTCACCTTAAGCTGGGCTGCTTCTAATGACTTTCCTGCCAGAAAAAAAGTTGTTTTATTTAACCCTACGTGTTCTATCTGATGCTCTGGCTTTGACCCCTTTTGCTTTTCACCTCAGGCAGACATCATTCTGTGGGACTTCCAGAAGAAGTCGTTACTCACTCGGCTCTCGCTGCATAAGGGGAGTATCAGAGACCTGGCGTTTTCTCCCAACAACCGCTACCTCGTGTCACTGGGAGGGGACGACGATGGCAGGTAACCATTTCTGCTTCTTGGCACAAGATTTCATAGAATTACAGAATGGTTTGGGTTGGAAGGGACCTCAAAAATTATCCACTCCCCCCCAACCCTGTGCAAGGACACCTCCCACCAGACCAGGTTGCCTCCAAGCTCCGTCCATGCTGGCCTCAAACCGCTCCAGGGATGAGGCAGCCACAGCTTCTCTGGACAACCTGTTCCAGGGTCTTATCACCCTCACAGCAAAGAATTTCTTTCTAATATCTCATCTAAATCTCCTCTCTTTTAGTTAAAACCATTACCCTTCATCCTATGGCTCCCCTCTCTGATCAAGGGTCCCTCCCCATCTGTCCTGGAGACCCCTTTAGGTATTTTCAACAAGTCATTGAGTATGGAGGAATGCCCTTAGGGATTACCTTCCCCTCCTTTTCATGTCAGCCTCTGACTCTATCCCCTCTTGATGTCTGCCTTCTTTGACCCACCCTTGTCCTATGGGCAGCTGGGTGGGCACCATGGGCAGAGCACAGGGCATGGGGACCAGATGAGGGAGAAGATGAGGCCAGCAGCTCATTGTCATTGCCAGAAACCTTATGGACCCTTAATGCATTGCCCTAAAGAAGTGTAGATGTCACTGAGGGCTTGCTTCGACAACTAGACAACTAAGAGTGGAATAAAAAGTAATTTAAAATTAGATTCTCCAAGTGACCTAAAATATGATTTGAGTTGTGCTCAGCAGAAGGAGTCCAACAAATAGACAGACACTCGCTTCAGGAGCAGGGGATGCAAACTGCAGTTCCACACGTCTGTGATAAGGTTTTTTCTTGGATAAAATCTCTACAAAGTTACTTTCATTCTATACCCTGATGAGAACAGACTGCAGATAAATAGGGGTTTTTTTGTCTTGCTTTTATTTTATTAGCAATTTGTTTTTAAGGCATGTCAAAAAGCAAAGGTGGTGAAAGCCCCTTCTTCCCCTGCAGCGTGGTGGTGTGGGACATTGCCAGGAGAGAGGGTATCTGCAGGAGCCCTGCCTCGCCCCGCAACGCAGGGAACGCCACCGTGGTGGTGTGCTCCACCCGCAGAGACGAGACCTTTGTGACTGTTGGAAGGTAAGGTTAGGTTTTTTTCTAGAGGAAAGCAACGAGGCTACAAACCTGTAGACCTATTTCCTTTTACAAAAGGGTCTTTACATAAATGCAAGGCAACTTAAGGAACTGTGTGCTCATATTTTTTCTTTTTGCTATGAATGGGGCAAGAAATACCCATCAGCTTGACCCTTTAAGGCATTTCTGCTTGTTCTATACACAACAATACGTGTTCAAAGCAGCACACAGAAGCATGTGTTGCTTCTGTTCTTGATAGCAGCATTTTGTACTCAGCATTCCCCATGCAGCACTTAAAATATTTAGTTGCCAGTGTTTACACAAGAAAAAACAGTCAATGGGTGGCTCTGAACAATGGTTAATTAATGTAGAAACAATAATATCTTGCAGGTGGTTGCTTTATCTCCTGCCCTCACCACATGTGACGTACAGTTGGTCACTGGCTTGTTACAAAAGTTTGTACAAAAAGTCACATTTTGCGTGGATTTGAGCCAGCCCCTGTATATCAAACCTGACATTTAAACATGTTGAAGACTGGCACCTCCCTTTAAATCAGGGAAGGGTTTGGGTGCTCTTGGCTGCGGTTGCGTGTAGGAGTGCTGATCCTGGCAATTTTAACAGGTTGTTAAATGTAAGGGTGACTGTGTGTAAAGATTTTGTATTGTCTCCTATGTTGTCAATTAAATTGTGCTAGAAAATAGTTGAAAATGTCCGACATCATTCATTTCCTATTCTAGGAATTAAGATTTCTCCAGAGTATGTCTTTTTGGGAAACGGAGTGTCAAGGTTGTTACATGATCTTCTGAAATCTTTGTAATGGTTTTTGCTGAACCTTAAGGATATTTGATTTACCTGGAAAAGGTTACTGTAAGAGACAGCAGTAAAGACAGAGATTTACTTCTGGCCTCTCTGATGTTGTTCTTTTTCTTCCTTATTAAAATTTCAGAATAACGTAGCCTTGTAAGGGCTTTTTAGTTCACCTCGTAGTGAAAGTAGTTGGATCTTTCTACACGTATGGATTTGATCCCACGATCTTCTTTCTTATAGTGGAACCGTTCGAGTATGGGAACTGGATCTAGTAAATACAAGAATCCAACCGACTGAATGCTGGATAGGGAAGTTGAAAAGAGCGATGATATGCGTTAGGGTAAGTTCAGCTGAAATGCTCTGGCTAAACCAGGAAACTCTATACAGACTAGGGAGAATACTCTGCACTGGTGAGGCCACAACTGGAATACCGCATCCCCTTCTGGGCTCTCCAGTTCAAGAGAGACAGGGAACTACTGGAGAGAATCCAGCGTAGGGCAACAAAGATGCTGGAGGGATTGGAGCATCTCCCTGGTGAGGAAAGGCTGAGAGAGCTGGGAACTTCTAGCCTGGAGAAGAGAAGGCTGAGGGGAGACCTTATTCATGCTCATAAGTATCCAAAGGGTTGCCTGAAGGAGAATGGTGCCAGATTCTATTCAGTGATTCCCAGTGACAGGATGAGGGGCAACGGGCACAAGCTGGAACACGGGAAGTTCCATTCAAATAGGAGGAGAAACTTCTTTGGGGTGAGGGTGTCAGAGCCCTGGCAGAGGCTGCCCAGGGAGGGTGTGGAATCCCCTTCTCTGGAGACCTTCAGGCCCCACCTGGATGCAGTCCTGAGTGCTGTGCTCTGGGCAACCCTGCTTGAGCAGGGGAGCGGGACTGGATGATCTCTAGAGGTCCCTTCCAATTCTCGCAATTCCCTGATTCTGTGATTCTGTCAAAACCCAGGAGCTTATATATTAATGCTAGACGTGCCAATTACAACTGCACAGTGCCCATGAAGTTACTGAGTGTTGGCTCCTGTCAGATGGTCTCCCACAGTTTCTTTATCCTGGGAAGGTGTTTTGAATACTCCTGAAGAGCAGCAGTGTGTATTTTAGTCACAGGCTGTACCACCCAGAAGATCCCACTTTGACTTCAAAGCGTTACCAAGCTTTGGTCAGAAAATGTCTTGCATTGAACTCAAATGTCTTTGAGTATGACAAGATGAAACCTTCTCGGATAAAATCTTGGCATACACACTGAAATAAAGCTGTTTATGCTGCCCAGCACTAGGCTTGAGACAAAAGTCTTGCTGTCTGGATCATGATCTCTTTTTTTTTTATGCTTTGCAATAGATGGCAGATGGTGATAATGTTTTTTACGTTGGCACATCAAGCGGTGATATCCTGCAAGTGAATACAAACAACAAGGTGATGGCTGAATTTGGGCCTCAGAAGAAGAAGTTTAGCTTGGTGAGTAGCAGCTCTGTGACTTGGATTTTTGCCTTATCCTCCTCTTTGATAGGAACAGAAAGTGGGACAATGTCCAGGAGAACCGTTAGAATATTCATTCACAGACTAATGCTTTTCCTGTGCTATGAGTTCTTTGTGTCTCAGTCTTGATCCCGAAGTCTGAGACCATTAGCCTTGCTTTGGTTTCTTTTGGCTCAGAATTTGGGTTTTACCTGAGTCTCATGTGCCGTCCCACAAACTTTCTTTTGTAATAAATCTGGGAAAAGTCATAAAAAGTGAAAAACAACCATAAAAATGGGGTAATTCCTGACTTTTGTTTTTTAAGAAGATACTAACTGGAGTGAGACAGAGGATATTACTGGGAGGACCGGTAGCAGTGCTTGTTTGAGAGGTTTTCCCACCTTTACTGCTGTAAGATTTTATATTCATATTGTACAGATTTGTTCAATTTCTTGGCTGAAATTTTCCAAGACAGCTCTTTCCCACAGGAGGATGATTTTGGAAAAACTTCAAAATACTACAACTGCTCTTAAAAAAACCCACCAAACCACCCCCCTAGATTTCTTTTTGTTCCCCTTACCATTACTCCCCCTTCCCTTTGGGAGGTTAGCTCTAAAATTCTGATGCTGCCACTAATGAGGCAGCCACCTTAATGACAGAAGATATTCTAGATAATATAAATAAAGTGTTTATCATAATGCATGTGCACAGTTGGGACACAACAAAGTTGCATGGGGTACCTTGATTCTAATTGCATTTCAGCTTCTGAGTGCTTGACTTCATAACTTCATGGTAACAAAGGTGATTAAGGGATTGGAGCATCTCCCTGGTGAGGAAAGGCTGAGAGAGCTGGAACTCTTGAGCCTGGAGAAGAGAAGGCTGAGGGGAGACCTTCTTCATGCTGGCAAGTATCTAGAGGGTGGGTTGAAGGAGGATGGAGCCGGACTCTTTTCCATGGTTCCCAGTGACAGGACAAGGGGCAACGGGCACAAGCTGGAACAGGGGAAGTTCCACTCAAATAGGAGGAGAAACTTCTTTGGGGTGAGGGTGTCAGAGCCCTGGCAGAGGCTGCCCAGGGAGGGTGTGGAGTCCCCTTCTCCGGAGACCTTCAAGCCCCACCTGGATGCAGTCCTGAGTGATGTGCTCTGGGCAACCCTGCTTGAGCAGGGGAGTGGGACTGGATGATCTCTAGAGGTCCCTTCCAACTCTCACAATTCTGTGATTCTGTGATAACCCTAAAACTCTTTTAATTTAGCCTTTTTGGGGTCTGTAATTGGGACTCGTGGGTCTTGTTGGATTACCTTCTGAACAAGGAGCTTTTGGCCTTTGATTGTACAAGAATTCTGTGTGCATAGAGTTGTAATGATAAACTATAAGCTCCAGACAGTACTCTTTGGGATTTCTTTTTATTTGTTGCTGTAAAAGACTTAGTGTGGCTTCTTGGTTTATAGCCAATGGAGGGAGTGATACTTAAGGGAGTTAAACACTTCCCTGAAAAAACTTTGTGGTATAAGGTCCATTGTATTTTGTGATTCTGTTGAAAACCATGAAAATCGGTGAGCAGATGNAAAAAGCTACTCTGGGCTTGTTTCTCTAAATCTCCTGAATTTTGCTTGTACCAACACGTGTACATACAAACCATACACATGCTCACTCAAAATGTGGTGGTTCTTGTGTGACTAATGCAGGGCCATATCTCTGGGATAACCTGGAGACACTGAATTCTTTAAAATGTGTTTTGATGTTTATCTATTCCAGAAGGTTGGAGAAGTTATTACTCATTTTTACCACTTGCGCTGTAGGAATGTGAGTAATTTAATTCCCTCTATGTATTAAGTGACAAGAAGGTGTGTGTTTTGGTAGCTCATCTCCCAGCAGTCATCCTGTGGAGTTTTGCATCCACATGGGACCCATGTCCTGGCTGATCTCTGCTGTCTCTTATGCCAAGGTCTTTGTGATTGAATGTCACCTTCCTTTTAAATGCTCCCACACTCTGAGTCTCTCTCCATCTAGCAGTATCTGTCCCTTGCCACCAGGGTTTGGAGCCACTCAAGGTCCCAAAATCCCTTGGCTTCAGGAGCAAGGGGAAGGTGCCAAACACATTTGAATCAAGATTTCTCACAAAATAGACTTGTGAGCCATTGGGAGGAGAAGCAATCAAATAGGGTCATTGGCGGGATGCTGTTGGGAGTTGAAAGAAGTCATAGGATCATAGAATTGTCCAGGCTGGAAGGGACCTTTAAGATCATCTAGTCCAACCATCAACCTGTCTCTGATAAAAAAACGCCAAACACCAAAAAACCCAAAACCATCACTAAACCACATCACTAAGCACTATATCAACCCATCTTTTAACACCTCCAAGTGTTAAAACACCTTCAGGGATGGTGCCTCAACCGCTTCTAGGTGGTTCACAGTCCTAGGACCACTTAGAGAAAAGCAGTGGCTCAAAGCCAGACCACAATCCAGTCAGTACTGTGAGGTATTTAAGCATAAGGCACATCATAGGACTCAGAGCTTGTGGCAGAGACCTTTGGAGCATCGTGAGCTGCAGCTGACTTTGCTTCTGACAGCAAAAAGCTAAAGAAAAACAGAACCTTTGGACTATACAAGAGAGTCACCTGATGGAGGAGAGAAGATCCAGAAGTGGGTCTCATTTCAGCTGCCGGCCGGCCTAGTGGATGAGGCCTGAGCTGGTGGGCATTAATCTGACTTCAACTTTGCTTTATTAGTGTTACATGCTGGTCATTCACATTGGGTGGAAGTAACAAGCAGCCGTTTCAGTCTTCTCCTTACCCTGTTGTTTAAATCAGACATTTCTGGTTTTTTAAACACCAGCTTTTCTGCCTGTCCCACGCTCAGCCCCATCACCCTTCTCCTCTTGCTTCTTCCTTTCTGCTCTGTTCTCTCACCACTGCAGTTTCCTTGTGCCCAAAGTGGGCAATGCATCAGGGCAAACCTCTGTTGTGGCAGTCCCTGAGAAGGTGCTGGTGCATTTTTATCTTCAGCTACTCTCAGATCCATTTTCATACTTTTGAGTTCTCCTTCCTTAGCTCCGTGCTGCGATTCTCTTTCCACCCACCCACTGCACATCTCTGCATACAAATAACACCTTGTCACTAGACTGTCAACAAGTCCTCGCTGAGCACACATAGGATCTAATGTTTTATAGCAGAAATTTCCAGTTGTAGGATAGGCTTCAATGCCAAAAGAGGTATTTTGCAGATGTTTTCTCAAGTCAAAACCATGGCATTTATCAAAACAGAAGTATTTGCATCCTTGTTTCTACACGATTTAGTACATCACATTGCTAACCCCAGGAGAAGTGTTGTTTTATTTTCTTCCCCCCCTGCAGAGCTCTGAGTATTTCATGAGACATCTTTTATCTCTTTCTTGAAAATGTACCATGCATTAGTGCTTGTACCAAAACCTCTCCCCTCTCCAGCCACATGTGGCTTGTTTTGGCAGTGAGCCGTGCTGATTGAAGGTAGGCACGACTGTTCCAAAGTGCTGGTGGCTTTTGGGCCATGCACAGCCGTTCCTCACAAGGCTTTTTCCCCCACTCCTGGGCAGGGAGGTGGCCGTACACCCCCAGGGGTACAACTGTCCCAGCCTCCCTCCCCGTGGAACCATTTTCATCATTTCATTGAGTTTCCCTCTGAAAAGATGCATATTTGGGAACAGGGGGTTATCCCATGTCTCTGAAACCCTCGCTCACCAGTCCCACCCGAATTGTGAGCCAGTGCCATCCTGCGAAACTAAACCTGGAACCCACAACCACCCCACGATGAGCTTATCTTTAAAGAAAGGGTTTAGGTATTGCTTGGGTGAGGAGACAATGTTTATTGAAAATACATTTGGTCAACCTTAAAGGAACTTTGCCTTTAGATATATAAGAACGTGCTTATTACATAGACATGATCTGAAGGTTTTTTTGTTTCTGTTTTGATGAGGAGTGGCAAATAGCTTACTGGTGTGCTGAAGCAACTTGTTTTCCATCTACGTGGAGTTAAGTTTTAAGTGCATTTCTGTAACGTCTATAAACACTGGGATAAACAGCAAAGTTAATTTTTATCCCCAGCGCAAGGCTTGAGCAGCTCTAAGGCACCCGTTCAGACGTGAAGTAGGATGCACAATGACAAATGCATTTTGGGAAATAGTTGGAGTGATTTGCATTGTAGAAAGAAAATAACTGTTTAAAGGAGGTGCACTGAGTTCACAGAGAGCTCGAGAGGTTTGTGAGAGATCAGAATGGGACAAAGAGCAAGTATCCCTGCAGGGGAGAGAATAGGCAGGCTGGGGTTTTGCTGGTATTTTGATTTATAATCATACTTGAAAGCAGTGGTTTCTTTTTGTAAGAAGTAAATAATGAATGGTGCTGTTTTTAACCTCCTACATTTCATCTACAAGAGGCTTGGCAGTGTGTAAAGCAGAGTATTCATCCCATTGCTAACGTGAACTGCTCGACTCCTTGAATAATAACTGCGACTTATAAAGCTCTCTATTTACTCCTGGTCATTCAAAGTACAGACTGGACGAGGAGAAGCACAATTGTCAGGTTAAGGTAGAAACCAAATTGATGATTTTGAGAGCCTGGCGATGAGTCCTGGCCATTTTAAGGTGGTTTTTGGATTTTTTTTTCTGTCTTAATCATACCCACTTCCCTTTCAAACTGAAGAACCGAAGAGAATATCTTGGAAAAATCAAAGCAGTCTTGGCAGTGCTGCAAAAACGTTAATTTATTAGCAAGTAGCAGGGAGCTGTAATCAGATAAACCACACAGCCATGGGTTTGATTTCTGTTGCCACCACCTGCCATAAACACTAACCCCAGAGAGCATTTGAGGTGGAAACCTTTTACAGGGAAAACTGCACAAGAGCAGATCAAAAGACAGTTGATGGGCCTGTGATAACAGGGGACTCGCAAAGTGCTGCCAGCGCCTCGTAGGAAATTTTGAAAAACATTGTTCAGAAACAGTTGTGCTTGTGGATCATCTTTCTAATTAAAAAGAATGCCTTTGTTCTCCTGCTTTTGCTAAGAGTATTTGCATGAACCCTGGCCTCCTGCCTGGTAGTGTTGTGATAGCGTGGCATAAAACCCTCTCTGGAGGTTGTGTTTTTCACAGTGCTCGGTCCTGATATTACAGGAGGCAGTGGAGATTCTGCTGGTGGAGACAGACTAATGAAGAAATCCAGTGAGAATAAATTACAAACCGGGATTTTTTTTTCTTAATGTCTTTTTCTGCAATCAGTATTTATTTGCTTCTGAAGTTAAACAGTCCTTAAGCTGACACGTGGGTAGGTGCAAGGCTGGCTGGGGTGCCAACACTGGAATGTGTGGTTACGTGGATGGTGATTATTATTATTTTCGTCAAAAAGTATAAGCAGGACTTTAAAAACAACCAGTTACTTCTATGTGGTTGGATAATTGAACCAAAGTAATTTTTTCAAATTCATCAGATCTTATCTGTGGCTTTTGCAACATCCTTTCCTGGTCCAAATAGCTCAAATGTCCATTTTTCGCTTCACTTCGTCCCTCTCCTTTCTTACACCTTCAGTCCTTTCCACGCAGAAAGTCAACACTTTCTTATTTTCATTCTTTTAAACACTCTGAAAGTGTTTAATCCTGAAAATTTACTGGGGTGAGGCCAGATCAATGGTTGAAAAGGAATGCTGGGTGGTGCTGCTTAGATGTCAAACTGTATCATAAAGTGCTGATACCTGTATTTGTGCAAAAATCATGGGGCAAGCACATGACAGTGATTTCTTCCTGAAGAATAAATGCTGGATTATGAATTATTCTGATTTGCCTCTTGGTTATTCTTTGAGAATTCACTTTGTGCTTTCACAGCACTAAGTGCTACATGTGAGGCTTTTTTTTTTTTTCCCAGAAAGAATTCCACCAAGCAGAAATTTAACAGAATGGCTCTGTGAGCTCGGGCTTAAAGGAAAAAAAAATAAAATCTTAATGTTGTGAAACTGCTGGTATTATCCCAACAGTTGGCAGTCCTGCTTATGTACCTCCATAGTGGCAAATGCTGCTGGAACTCTCAAGCTCAGCAGACTCCTTATGAGTCCCAGGGAGCCCGGAGCTGCTCCCAGTTTCCCATCTGGTTTGGAACAGGGAATGTGAGGAGTCTCTGCCTCATGGTGGGAGTGGAAGTGGCTCTTGTACACACTCCCTTCGTGGCAGAGCTCAGCTTTTAGTCCAAGGTCTGATGGCATAAAGCTCCTTTATTTCCTTTTCTTTTTTTTCTTTCCCTTTTCTTTCCATTTCACTCATGCATACATTCCCCCAGGCTTGTAGGGATATCTTTGTGAGTAAAAATGTGAAGATTTAACCCTACAGCAGTAGTTTCACTCCTCTTGCAGCCTATTTTGGGGTCTGTTGGATTTTTCAAGAATGAATCTGTCATCTCTCATATAGGAGAGTACCCTTATTTCACAGACAGTAGAACTGAAGCAGAGAAACACTTTTCTTATACTTGAAATTTGAAATTCAGGCTAAGAACGGAATTACAGACTTTGTAATCCTTAACCTAAGGACTGGTTTTATTTGTTTGCTGGTTTTGTTCGGTCTTTTTAACCGTAGTCTGATATTTATCCACTGAAAAGCATTTTTCCTTTATCTGATGGCCAACCTCCTGTTGATCTCCAACTCTTAGCAAATAGCAGAAACCCATGGTGCTGATGGGCTGACTGGTTTCCACAGCTTTTCTGTGACAAATGTCTTTTATTACTAATAGATGGGAGATGGGATTGCATCTTCCAGGCAGGGAGAGACGCCTGGGACGAAGAGGATCTGTCGGGGAAGGAGCTGTAGGAATGGACTTTTTGGGCTGAGTGTTCTCCGCCGTTGTTTTCATGTCTGATAGGTGAAGAACTGGTGGAAGGAAAAGTGGAGGCAGGAATGCAGGGTGTGTGTGTACTTGCTGGAAGGAGGTAAGGCTGTGGAGACTCATATGTGATCCCGGCTGTGGAGACTCATACGTGATCCCAGCTGCTCCGAAGGATCCATGGTGATGCTGTTTGCTTGCTCCTTAAAGACTCCGACTGTAGTAGTTCATACACACCTGTAATTAATAACTCTTTTCTCCCTTCTGCCTCTAGAGAGTCACTCTTTGGCCTAAGTCTGTCAAAGAATGCTGATAAACCATCTCTGAGTGACAAAAGTACCATCAGGAGTCTCACCATGACTGCAGCAAGAGAGAGACCCTGCTCCCATCCAATTGTGTTTTAATCCTGTTTTCTCCTAGGGAGTCACAGCTTTGCTTTTGCTGAAGACAGGAGATGTAATAGTCGGCACCGGAGAAGGGGTTGTAGCTCTCTGTAGAGGCTCCAACTACAAAATAATTAAGTGAGTTTGTAGATGGGAGAATCAGGAGGGCAGAGATGACTCTTCCCCCAAAGGGTCACAGTATAAGAACCAGTCGTTTTTACCTAAAGGCCTTATCTGAATAAATCTTCAGTTTTTCAGTCCTGCTGACAAACTAGACAGTGTGGTTCCCTTTTAGGCATTAGGAGTCAGATCCTAAATTGATGCAAAGTGAGATGGTTGTGTTGAAGTCAGTAAAATTATGTCCATGTTTATGCCAGCAGAGAAAGTATAGCATTAACCATCTAAAAAAAGGGGTTTATTGGAGGACATGGAATTGTAAAGGAGGATTCTGGTAATTTTACAGGCGCGTGCCTGGAAGTGCTTTTTCCTGCATATGGACCAGAAAGCTGCAGGCATCATTTTACCACATGCAATTTGGAAACTGAGCTCACAGCTATTCATTTTGCCTTGTTTGAGGAACCAGCTTAAGCATACAGTTTTGCAAGCTTAGCTTTGTCCGATTGAAACCATTCCCAGAAAATCTAAACTGTCGGGAAATATTCTTGAGTATGAGATATTTAAATGCACTTGAGCAAGAATATCCGGAAAGATGCTGTTACCTTGGGCCCAGCTCCAGAAAATAAAGTCTGCAAAGCACTGCAAGCAGGTGCAACAGGCAGGATCGTATGAATTATTAACATGTGACTGGGATTGAAATGTTAGTCCTGACCCCGTTCCTGCAGATCAATATCACAGCCCAGTGTGGAGTTTTCTGGGAAACGGGGAAAGTTAAGACTTCGTAAGGTTGGGGGAAAGTACCTCAAGGTCAACGTCAATCGAAACATCTGCTTTCTCTTAACAGGAAAATTCAAGTTCATGGTGGTGTCACCTCCCTGACACGCAGAGGTGTGGGTCACGAGTTCTTCGTAGGGACAAATGAGTGCCAGATTTATCGAGTCAACTACACTGAGTTTAAAGAGGAGCTGATTGCTGCCTGTCACAACGAAGCTGTCCACGACATCGTCTTCCCTTTGTATGTATATCTGGCCGGGATGCTTTTGGTATGGCAAAGAAGTGTGAGGAAGCTGCAAGTAAGGTCAGGATAACTGTGGAAATACCTTTTAACCAACAGGAACCCAGAGCCTATTAACATCTTTATGGGATGATTTTGCCCACCAGTGAAAGGCAAAGGTGATGGTGAGCATCTGCTTGAGAGGAAAAAGCAGCAGTTCAGTTTGAGAGTTGGAAAAACTGTTGCTCTACGGGAAGAATTCCCATCCCTGGAAGTGTTTAAGGCCAGGCTGGATGGGGCTTGGAGCAACCTGCTCTAGGGAGAGGTGTCCCTGCCCATGGCAGGGGGGTTGGAACTTGATGATCTCTAAGGTCCCTTCCAACTCCAACCATTCTATGATTCTATGATTCTAAATATAAAGACTAGAATTATTCATGTTTGGGTAATGGCAGTGCTGAAAACTGCCCCCTTTTCTCCTGTGAGACTGGGGCCTCTTGCCTGCCAGTGCCGTGAGTCCTGAAAGGCTGGGTTTGGGTACCCTCTTGCTGTTACAGCTTGTAGAGGTGTCTGCTTTTCTGGGGCCTGGCTAACAGAGTTGTTCAAAGGGCTTTTTGGGTCTCTCAGCCTCACTGAGGATTTCATGTTTGACAGGATGGCATGTTATATCAAATTCTAGGCTTGTGACGAGAGATGCTGGGTACACACAGCAAATGTTCCCTCTTCCTGTGTAGTAGGATTGTACACTTGATTAAAAAAAAAAGAACAAACCCACAATGGATCAGTTGTTTCCAAATAGAGAACGGGAGTTTGATCCCAATGAGAGTTTTTATTTTTGGCACGTTGTTACTGCATCACTTCTTGCTGTGGCACAAAGCATCAGAACTTAGCAAGGAACAGCAAAGTGCGCAATGCCAGAAGCTCCTCCCTGCCTGTCACCAGCCTGAAAAATCCATCTCCTCCTAATTTCAGGAGAAAATCGTTTGGAGCTTTAGAGTAATCTGCTGCTAATACACCTGAGTGACGTGACTGCGTCACAGAGTTATTTGGGTGAGCTGGATTTAGGGAAGAGCATAAGGACTGCAGGACTACATCCTTGCATATATGTTTGAACTTTTTATCTGTTAACTGCTTTTGACCAGAGCGTGTCACTGATTGGGAAATACAGATGTGATTTAAGATNATAGGTTGCCCAGGGAAGCTGTTGATGCCCCATCCCTGGAAGTGTTTAAGGCCAGGCTGGATGGGGCTTGGAGCAACCTGCTCTAGGGAGAGGTGTCCCTGCCCATGGCAGGGGGGTTGGAACTTGATGATCTTTAAGGTCCCTTCCAACTCTGACCATTCTATGATTCTATCATTCTAAGTGTTCTGCCTTATTTCAGAATACTTCAGTTGCTGATGTTACCTTGCACCAGCACAGGCTGGGCTTGAAAGGGGCCACGCTTTTATTGTGCCGCTTTTCTCTGTCCTGGTTCATCTTCCCGGGCGTTGATGGTGACGTTGAACAAAAGCTTGTGGTACCTTTCTAGATTTCTCTCTCTGTCGTGTCCCTGAGATATAGGGTTTAGAGCTCATTTCAAAGTGTTCAGTCCCAGAGCTTTAGAAATGCTGCAGGTCTTTTTTATTCAAACATGTATAACAAGTATATTACGAACAGGCTTTTTGCCATCGTTTCTATCGCCTCCAGCAATGTTGAATAGGAATCATCCAGCAAGCAAGATAAAAAATGACATCTTTACAATATGAGGCTGCTCTTAGTCCCTGACGTTAAATCTGGGCAGTCAGCACCTCCACACCCACTTTTGTGTTTATTATAAACAACACGGGAAGTTGTTTAGAGATTGAATATGAGAAATGAATGTCACAACTTCACCTGAAGTAGAAAGAATTCTTTTCGTTTCACTGTCATTTAACTGTTTCTTAAAATGAATCTCTGAATAGAAAGCAAAGCAGGGGAATTTTATGTGAGCAAGGTGATTCTGTGAAAAAGGCCTTGTCTTTCCCGTGGTGGTCCCTCCTGGGCAGGTGATGGTTACACGTGAGGAACAGCCGAGCTTTGGAGGACAGTTAAAGATCTGACAAAGAAAGAAGCATTTTCTGTACACTCTTCCTCATGATCTCTCTTCTCTAAATTCTCCAGTGGATCTTCCAAAGTGTTCGCTACCTGCTCCAAAAATGACATTCGAGTGTGGCACACCCCAAAAAACAAGGAGCTGCTGCGCATCGTCACCCCCAACTTGACCTGCCACGCCATAGATATTATGAAGGATGGCAGGAGCATCATTTCAGGTAAGGATCAGTCCAGACCCACCATTAAGTTCAGGCTTTAAGCATTGCCCAGTTTAATAAAGATTAGTATGTTGGAGTGAAGAGAGGTTTAAACTGGGAATGGGTTTAAATTGAGTTCATTGCTTGACCCAAAGGTCTCTTTGTTTGCAGTAGTGGTGGTGCCTGGCAAAAGCAAAGTTTTGAGACCACCCTTGGGGTATGAATTTGAGCTATTCAGAACTCAGTTCAGCCTTACTCCAAAGACCTAATTCGAAAATACTAACCTTTTATGCAATAAATTAACCTGTGATGTGTGTAGACCACCTTTTGTATAAACCCTGCTACCCATCGCCACGTGCGAATCGCTTACAGAGGAACTAATGCAGTCCTGGGGCAGCAATGCAGCCCCTCCATTGCCAAACCAATTTACCCATAGTAGAACCAAAAAGATGGAATTAAATTTCAATAGTTTACAGGCTGCCCGGTGAGGTGGTTCAGTCTCCATCTCTGGAGACATTCAAATACTGCCTGGACATGTTCCTGTGCAGCCTGCTCTGGGTGACCCTGCTCTGGCCAAGGGGCTGGACTGGATGATCTCCAGAGGTCCCTTCCAACCCCATATCATTCTGTGTGATTCTGTGATTTAGAAAGGAGAGAGACACAAGAATATAAGGAAAGTTTGTGCATTTGGGTAATCTGTTACTTCTCATTCATCAGCTTGGGATGATGGTAAAATCCGTGCCTACACGCCAGAGACGGGCCGGCTGATGTACACAATTAACTGTGCCCACAGCCTGGGAGTGACGGCGATCGCTGCTACAAGTGACTCTAAACGCATCATCAGTGGAGGAGGTGAAGGGCAGGTAATTTTTGCTCAAAACCCCAGCCAAAAGAACAGCTCCGAGGTCCCGTCATTGGCCCTGCGGATTGTCTGCAACTGCTTAGTCAGAACAGGAGCTATTCTTAGCTCTCGCTTGAGCAAAGCCGGGAGTTTGAAAATATTAGCTTTTGATAGATGCAAATCTCTTGCTCTCAGGGGGCATGAAATAAAACAATGCTTCTGTTTCATGGCACCTTGGAAATCCTTCTAATGCAGAATATGCTCTTAATCCTTTGTGTTCGTTTGTCTCTCCCTTATACTTGGCTTATCTCCATCAGTCACTGTCTGCAGGCCTCTGTCTAACTGCCCTATCGCAGATTTTCTGTCTGTCTGTGCTCTGGAAGTCATAGTCCTGTCCAAACTGACCTGTATGAATTCATTTAATAGCAAAAAGTTCACTTGATGTCACCTTAGTGTCTGCGTGGGTCACTTCTTGATTTGCTGGAATGGTGCTGTCTGGTTTAGGTAATGGTGTCAATTAAAGACTAATAATCACTCAGTTTCTAATGCAATTATGGAAACATTCCAATGCAAATAATAAATAAGAATCAGAACATGTCCTGTAGGCATCGTACCTGTGCAGCTGTGGTGTGGTGTTTGGCTGGATTGGCCATGCCAGTTTTTTTTGGGCAATGTAAACCAAACACTGTGTACTTTGGCTACTCCAGGCACTTCATATGGTTGTGACCCTTTTCAATCTGGAAAAGTGACACTCCTAATGTTTAAATAATTTAAACATGGGGGAGGCTTATCTGTATTAAAAATAAATAGACTTGGAAGGCTCGTGGTCAGCTCCTTGCCTTGCTTTGGGTTTTCTCTCTGCAATATGGCAAACCCTCAGAACCAGACGTTTAATTGTGCATGGATTCCTGGCTGTGAGTTAATGGCTCTGTGCTTTGTTTGTGTTCCTCTGATGCAAAGTGCTCAGTGTGCCAAGGCATGGGAAGCCTTGACGAGTGAGGAATTTAATTTGGGTCTCCCAAATCTCAGGGTAATGTCCTAATCGGTGACCCATCTTCCTGCATCATCCCACACCTCAGTGGTGGCAGCGCTGCCTTGTCTCCCTGCACAGAGACATTAGAGACAATGAGCCACTTCAGCCCTTCACTAATGAAATACCAGTTTTTGGATGATTAGTGCTAGAGGATGCAGAAGAGGGAGGACCTAGATTCTGTGTCAAGCACACACACCAGTGCTGGCTCTGGTTAGTTGATCTCTGAATTGAAAAGAGCCAGCTGAGAGAGAGCTAAAGCTAAAGGTTGGTTAAGTAGAAATGAGAACTGCAGGGGAGCTCTTGCAGTATTCATTCGGAACACAAAAAAAGTGCTTCTGAAATGCTAATAGTTCTGTCAAAGTCGGTCACCTGGAAGCTGTGACTTTCAGGGGTGCTTCTGGGATCTGGATGCACATTTAGCAAGTGGGAATTGGGCATCCCGATCCCACAAGTAACTCGGTGTCAGGCTTGGAGATGGGGAAGGTGGTCAGCTGTGTCGAAATTTCTAAATATTCACTAGGACTTGACCTTAGTGGGATGTAGAAGTGAAAACATACCGTAAAGTTGGGCACTAGTGGGATGGTAAATGTAAGTTGTGAAGGATCAAGCCCTCAGAGCAGAAGGATTTTTGCTGTTACCCCCACTGGGAAAAGAGGTGCTTTCAGGCCCATATTTCCCATCAAAGAGTTAAAGAGCTGGTTTGTATTTACACACTGGTGGTGTGTGTAGCAAAAATAGCAGGTACCTTTCTTTATATTCCACTTTGGAAGCCATGCTCTTTGATCTCTAAAGCATCGCTGGAAATACGTCAGGGACTAGATGCTTTTTTTGCTGATTGAGAGATGAGTAAATTGAAGCATGGGAGAATGGAGACTTGGCAAAAACAAGGTCTGGGTTAATGGTCAGGAGTTCCTGAACCAAAAGGATTACACTCTCAGGGATTCAGCTCAGTTTCATGAGTCAGCTGCAGGAATAACCCACAGGAAAATAGAGGCAAATCCGTTGAGATTCGGTTCCTGTCTGTGTTATCCAAAAAAAGAAGAGTTCAGGAAAGCTGTAGGCATCCTCCTGAGCTGGGTCAGCACCAGGTGGTAGAAAAGCAGATGTTTGTTGCTGATTTTCAGGTGAGGATCTGGAATATTGGTGAGAAGACTCAGAAACTGATGGAAGTTCTGAAGGGGCACACTGCTGCTGTGTCCTGCATCAAGATTAAGGACAACGACCAAGAGTGTGTCACAACCAGCTTTGACAGAACGTGCATCGTCTGGGATATTGTGTAAGGGGACAGATAAGTATTGCAAGACACTTAAAGTGTGAGGAATGTCTCTGTTGGGTCACTGTGCCCTGTTTGGGCAAGGAGGAGGGGACAAAGAACATTAGGAAACAAAAATTACTAGAAAGAACAATCAAGTCAGGGAATATAGAACCTCCAACGCTGGAAACTTTTCAGAAAGATTTCTTAACAAACATTTTTCTCAGGTCATCAGAAGTGATGACCCCAACAGGCTTCATGAAACCTTGAGCTCAAACCAATATCTGAAAACATCCAAACAGAAAGAGAGATGTAATGTACAGCACAGGCAGGGATGGTTCAGGCAGTCCAAGTTAATTTTTTTGACCCTGTCCTGTTTTGGGGGTGTTTTGCAGGCGTTGTGTAAGAAAGACAATGTTTCTTGCCAACACGTTGTTCAGATGTGTGTGTTACCACCCTGATGTGTACCAGATAATCACCTCTGGATCGGACAGAAAGGTGAGCAAAGCTGCAAGAATTCTATTTTCCATAAATCTAAAACACAACGTGTAGAGCTTGGTACATGATGAAACTCCAGTAACTCCACAGAGGTTGGTGCTAGAGGGCAGGACTGGAATCTGAGTGCTGTTTGTGCACAGCTGAGTTCTCCCCTCTGCTCTGCTCTCCAGGTTGCCTACTGGGAAGTGCTTGATGGCTCTCTCCTCCGAGAAGTGGAAGGGTCTTTGTCAGGTACCATCAATGGGATGGACATCACATCGGATGGGGCACACTTTGTCACAGGTGAGTGGATGGATGAAACTAGAAAGAAGAGGTCGTATTGAGAGCAGGAAAAGGAAGGCGATGAACCAAGGATCTTAGGAAAGCAAGAAAAAAG
The DNA here is from genome assembly GCA_013400375.1 of Thinocorus orbignyianus. NCBI lineage: Eukaryota > Metazoa > Chordata > Aves > Ciconiiformes > Thinocoridae > Thinocorus > Thinocorus orbignyianus. The sequence continues at coordinate 12,403 of VXBW01003287.1, read as the reverse complement.
TAGGGCAAAGGAGGGGGCCAGCTAAAGGGGAAAATAAAATGAATCACTGAAGAAAAATACTTAAAAAAAAAGACCGTGGTTCAGCCTTGGAAGATCAGAGAAGCATAGAATGGTTCGGGTTTGAAGGGACCTTAAAGACCGTCCAGTCCCACCCCCTGCCCTGGGCAGAGATGCCTCCCACCACACCAGGTTGCTCCAAGCCCCATCCAGCCTGGCCTTGAACCCCTCCAGGGATGAGCAAACCACAGCTTCTCTGGGCAACCTGGACCAGGGTCTCACCACCCTCACAGCAGAGAAGTTCTTCTTAATATCCCATCTCAATTTCCCCTCTTTCAGTGTCAGACCCTTCTCTCTCGTCCTATGGCTCCCCTCCCTGATCAAGAGTCCCTCCCCAGCTTTCCTGGAGCCCCTTTTAGGTATTGGAAAGCCACTATAAGGTCTTTCTGGAGCCTTCTCTTCTCCAGTCTCCAACTCTGTCAGCCTTTCCTCATAACAGAGGACAGGCTGTGTTCAGTTCAGATACTATGGTTCAGTCTTGCAAAGTGTAATGTAAAGGTGAAGGCGAGGTTCAGATGTCTCCAAGGGAAAAACACAAGGTTTGAACTTGGCCTGCTGCTCGTGGAGCTCAGTGGTGCACACCGTGTACTGGAAGGATCTGTTCCAGTGCCATAGTGCAGAATCCTGGCAGTCTCTGTCAGTTTGCACCTGGGAATGACTCCAGGCTCCATCCAGCCTCAGGCTCGCATGTTCCCCACCACTATGACATCTCTCCTGGGAGCCCAGCGCTTGCAGAGATGAGCCATTTTGTGATGTATAACAACCAGAGTTAAACCCCACAGGTTTGATGCCAGCACCAGTTCTTTGAAATTAACCTTTTAAATGAATGTTGGTCATGAACCTTTTGAAGGCCCTCAGTACCTTCTGCTGGCCAGAGCTCACGGTGATATGCTGGTGCAGGTCCTGAGCACTCTGCTGGATGCTCACTCTTTTTTCTTCAGTTGAGAAGAAGTAATTTTTGCCATAGTACCCGAGACAATGTATCCCTCTCATCCTAAATCAGATGAATTTTGCACCAGTGCAGATTGGGGGCTGACCTGCTGGAGAGCAGCTCTGAGGAAAAAGACCTGGGCGTCCTGGTGGACAAGAGGGTGACCATGAACGAACAAAGTGCCCTTGTGGCCAAGAAGGCTAATGGCATCCTGGGGTGCATCAAGAAGAGTGTGGCCAGCAGGTGGAGGGAGGTCATCCTCCCCTGGATGATGCACTCTGCTGTGGTGAGGCCACATCTGGAGCACTGTGTCCAGTTCTGGGCTCCCCAGTTCAAGGACAGGGATCTGCTGGTGAGGATGCAACAGAGGACCACAAAGATGATAAGGAGCCTGGAGCATCTCTGCTGAGGAAAGACTGAGGGACTTGGGTCTTTTCAGTCTGGAGAAGAGAAGGCTGAGGGGGGATCTGATCAACACCTAGAAATACTTCAAGGGTGGGTGTCAGGAGGATGGGGCCAGTCTTTTTTCAGTGTTGCCCAGGGACAGGACAAGAGGAAATGGGTACAAACTTGAACATGGCAAGCTCCATCTAAACATGAGAAGGAACTTCTTCATTTTGAAGGTGGCAGAGCTCTGGAAGAGGCTGCCCAGAGAGGTGGCAGTGTCTCCATCTCTGGAGACATTCAAACCCCACCTGGACACGTTCCTGTGCAATCTGCTCTAGAAGGATCTGCTTTGGCAGGGCATTTGGACTAGATGATCTCCAGAGGTCTCTTCCAACCCTGTATCATTCTGAGATTCTGTGAATACCTGAATATTCCCCTGCCCATGATCTGGGAACAGAAAGCAGCAGAACTCCGTGTAATCGTTTGTTCTTCCCACTGCAGGTGGTGATGACCGTCTGGTGAAGCTGTGGGACTACATGGAGGGTGCTGTGACTCACATTGGGGTGGGCCACAGTGGCAACATCACCCGGATCAAAATCTGCCCTGAGAAGAAGTTCATTGTGAGTGTGAGTGCAGACGGTGCCATCCTGCTCTGGAAATACCCGGAATCGCAGTAAGAGCTGGCACAGGAGCTGCTGCTTCCTCAGCCGTCCCCACAATCTTCTTCTCTTCCCACTCACCTTGTTTTAAAGCATTTCTACTATTAGAGGAGATACTATTTTTATTCTTTCTGTTACACATTTACCAAATCTTTCACATATCCTTTCTAGTAGTGAATAACTAGGACTGAGGTGGGTTTAATTTTTCAGCGTGGCTTAGCATTTTCTGTGCCTTTTAGATGGGTGTGAAAGGATTCGTCACTTCTGCAAATCATCTTGGCTGTTGTTACAACATTTGGGTGTTGTTGCTGCCACCTTTCCTGGCAGTCTCCTCGCAGAGGCTGAACTTGTGTGTCTGCTCATTTGCGGGCTCCCTCTTGCTTTCACGTGGGCTCTCTCTTCCAAAGCCCTTTCTGTTCCTTCGCTTAATGAAGAACTTGTTGTGTAAATTCAGTCTCCTGTGTTCATTTCCATTTGTCTGGTCCTGATTAAGGAAAAAGCCCTCAGCTCCAACTCGGGCGTTTAACTGGGAAGCTCTTCTGAGTGAAGCTTCTAAATCGCTGTTCTCAAAGGAACACAAGGACGTTGGGGTTTCTTCGTTTGCGGTGTCCAATTTAAAACTCTCTGCAGGGGCTTGGTTTTCAAGAGTGAGAGTGCAGTCGTTTCTAAAAATGCCTGGCTCTTTCCAGCCAGACACGCTCAGATTCCTGCTTCTTGGCCTGATTTTTCAAGCAGGCTCCAAATTTGCATGAAATATAGATTTTGTCTGAGAATGAGGACCTGGTATCATGTCTGCTGTTAAAACCAACAGCTCTCAAGATGCTGTTTGTTTAAAGATCAGTGCAGGCAGCCAGGCTGTGAAGTGATGCGAGTGAAGTAAATATTTCTTTTGCAGGCACTGAAGGCCTGTGAGAATTCTGTCATGAAGTTAAAATGGTAGCAAAAACGTCGCATTCCTTTATGTTAAAACTTACAGATGTTTTAGTTAACGAAGATGATGATTTAGTGGCAGTGTTGGATTGAGACTATGAGCTCTAGGCCATGGGGGATGGCAATTTAAAGGCATAATTCATTATTATTTATATGCCACTGGAAATGTTTACTGCTCGTAGCACAATAAGGGTGGATCCTTCTTGGAGGGTGTTCATGCACTTTCATTGTCCGTCAAACACTGGGCGACTCCTTTTCCTTCTGGGCGAAATATCTCTGCTCTTCTTAACCAAGTCTTGAACGAAGGAATGAAGTCATTCCTTGCTTTTTTTTTCTCTGGAGTCAAGACTCGATGCTACGCAGCGATAAACACTCCAGCAGGTTTTACAAGCTCCACAGCAACACCCGCTGTGGTTTGGAAGGCAGGATCCCACCACTGGAATGTGGGATGGAGAGGCAAAACATTTGTGCTTGTGCCAGGGAAAGGAAAACAGAAGTGGAGCCTGTGGGAGCGACCCAGGCTGTCCTGAAGACCCATCTCACCACCACCTCCCCATGCTCTACAAGCTGCTGGGTTGCTGAGATGCCGATAACTCCCATGTCAGCAAAGCAATTCCCATCAGACAGCACCAAACCTGTCATTACAGGTGGGAGGAGAATCCGTGTTCCCACTGGGGAGCCAAAGTCCTGTTTGGGTGTGATACAAGGACTGAACATCCCTTCTTGCTCCTCGTGCACGAGCGGGTTCCTCACAGCTGAGGGGCAGCAGAGCGAGCCAGACTGTCCCAGCTCACCAGGCCATGCCACCCATTGGCTCTGTGGAGGACAGGAGCTGGCACACTAAGAGTAAAGGCTGGTGACACACAGTTTCTGTTGGTGACAGCAAGCCAGGAGGCTCTGGCCTGTGTCTGTCACCTTACAGATGCGAAAACTGGGAGTGCAGAGTCTTTGGAGAAGTTCTCTCCTGCACATCTTTCTTTCCAGTGGGAGGTGGCATCGTTTTATCAAAAACAGCCCAAATTTTAAGCGTGGACATTGGCTGAGCTGGTTTGCTTTGGTGTAGGTGGCTGCCCAGGGTGGTGGCTGGTACCCTGTAGCAGCAGCATCTCCCCGCTGTGCTCCACTACCCCCCCAGCCTGGTGTCCCCACACAGAGCTGTGTCATCATGTCATAGAATCATAGAGTGGTTCAGGTTGGAAATGACCTTAAAGACCATCTAGTCCCACCCCCTGCCCTGGGCAGGGACACCTCCCACCACACCAGGTTGCTCCAAGCCCCATCCAGCCTGGCCTTGAACCCCTCCAGGGATGGGGCAGCCACAGCTTCTCTGGGCAACCTGTGAGGGTCTCACCACCCTCACAGCAAAGAAGTTCTGCCCCAGATCTCATCTCAATCTAACATCTTTCAGTGTCAGACCCTTCCCCTTCATCCTGTGGCTCCCCTCCCTGATCAAGAGCCCCTCCCCATCTCTCCTGGAGCCCCTTTAGGGACTGGAAGGGGCTCTAAATTCACCTGGATGTGCTGTCCCTCGCCACTGGCCCTTAGCAGAGCTCCTGGAGACCCATTTAACATCAGACCTGAACCACCTCCCCGTCCTTCCTCACCAACAGAGCCCCACCGCCATAAAGCTGGGTTTCTGCTGGTGCTCCCTGCTCCACTCTGAGCAGAAGGTTCCTGCCTCCCAGCACCAAAGTGGTGCTTTCCCAGTTCCCTGAGGTTCCTGGTGGATAAAACGTGGAGCTGAACATCCTCTGCAAGCTGGTTTTGATTACCCTGGAGATCCTCATGGTGTGAGGCCAGTTCCCAGCTGAATTCCCTGTGGTCCTCAAGCCTGGGAGAGTCCAGGGCGGTTTCTTTAGCACAAACCCTGTTTGTGACTGGTGTATTGGGGCTGGGTCTCCCTTCCCACCCCTAGTTCCAGCTCCTGCTGTGGAGTTTGCATCACCTCACTTCAGAGGAGATAACGGGTGAAAACAGCCCCGAGAAACTCGCTCCCTGAAGCAGCCAAGGACCATCTACATGCTTTAAAAACAAACTAGTGTTGCTCCAAACAACCTGCAGCAGTTCCTGCAGCTCGGGGTGGGTGAGCTGCCGGCCAGCCGTGTTCAAAACCGATGCAGCATGTTCATCGTGGTCCATCAGCGTGAGGAGAAATCCCTGGAAAAGCAGCATTTACCTGCCTTGGTGCTGCTCTTCCTCAAACACACTCCGAAAAAAAAAAAGGCAGGGCCCATGCATCTTTAATAGGGGTGCTAAATAACTTAGGTTGCTATCCATAATTTAATTATAGTTGCAGAGGGTGAAGAAGGAGGTGTCTTCCGCAGGAGGAAGCTTTCTCCTTCTGCTGTGAGCCGTACGAGCAGATGTCACCATTAGGTGGGGGGTAGTTTGTGGTTCTGTGGTCACCCCCCTGGATAACGGTGCCGTCAGATGATGAGCCCCACTTTGCCAGCAGAGCAGCACTGGGAATGTCCTGGGGACTTCAAGAAGCTCTTAAAAATAAAACATCTTGGGCTTTGATCACCCTCGTTTGCACGAAGAAAGTGCTTGCCATTACAAAGTCTGCCAAGCCCTGCACCAACATTGTCCACCACCCCAGTCTGCCCAGTGCATGGGCAGGGTGCAGGCAGGGAGATGGGTAGGGTGATGGGCAGGGATGCAGGCAAGGGCACAGGCAGGAGCACAGGCAAGGAGATGGGCAGGGATGCAGGCAGGATGATGGGCAAGGTGCAGACAGGGTGCAGGCAGGGATGCAGGCAAGGGTGCAGGCAGGGTGCAGGCTGGGAGACGGACAGGGATGNAGGGTGCAGGCAGGGTGCAGGCAAGGAGATAGGGTGCAGACAGGGTGCAGGCAGGGATGCAGGCAAGGGTGCAGGCAGGGTGCAGGCTGGGAGACGGACAGGGATGTGGGCAGGGAGGTGGGCAGAGGTGTCGGCAGGGTGCAGGCAGGAAGATGGGCAGGGACACGGGAAAGGAGACAGGCAGTGTGATGGGCAGGGTGCAGGCAGGGTGCAGGCAGGGGGGCGGCAGCGGCTGGCCCATGCTGGCTGCCCCAGCCCTGCCCGCGGGGTGCCAGCCGCGGCAGCGGGACGGGGGTGTTGAAAGCCCCTTTCCACTCCAGTGCACAGATGTTCCCAGCCCGTGCCAAGAGAGCGGGAGAGGCTTCAATAAAGCAAACATTGTCCTGTGGCAGGGCCCAGCGAGCATGTACAAAGATTTCTCTTTTTTTTTTCCTTTTTTTTTTAATGATTTCTGTGATTTGGCANGAGGTGGGCAGAGGTGTCGGCAGGGTGCAGGCAGGAAGAGGGGCAGGGACACGGGAAAGGAGACAGGCAGGGTGATGGGCAGGGTGCAGGCAGGGTGCAGGCAAGGAGATAGGGTGCAGACAGGGTGCAGGCAGGGTGACGGGCAGGGTGCAGGCAGGGAGACAGGCAGGGTGCAGGCAGGAACATGGGCAGGGGTGCAGGCAGGGAGATAGGCAGGGTGCAAACAGGATGCAGGCAGGGTGATGGGCAGGAG
>VXBW01003286.1:2562-27336 GCA_013400375.1 Thinocorus orbignyianus | reverse complement strand
GTTCCAGCAGTTAGTGTAGTGCTTTTCCTCTAATATACAAATTCTGGAATCACAGGATATATGATGTAGGAGAACCCAAGTACAACTAAGCACAGGGAAAATGATCATCTGGGTCTCTTGAGGTCGTCGCACATCAACAAAACCCACAGGGACATATATTTGGCACGCTAAGAAAATTAAATGCATAGATACAGCAAAGATTGGAACAAAATAAACTTTCTGCAATATTGAAGGGGTTGTCATGCACAGCATTTTGCAAAACCATCTCACTCTGCATATAATTAATATTTGCCATGTGCCAAATCGTAGAAGAAGAGTAGAAGCCAGGAAACATACGCCAAGTAAAAAAAAAAAAAAAATAAAGAAGACTGAAATCCCACAAATATAATTAGCCTAAGCTAAATTATTAGCAAAATAAATAAGGCTGATTTTCAAGGGAAAGAGAGGTAATAATTATTCATGAATGTTCCTTTTCTATGGAAAAATCACATCCTTCATTTGCCTCTTTTATTTACGTATTCAGCCTGGAGAAGAGAAGGCTTCGGGGAGACCTGATAGCAGCCTTCCAGTGTCTGGAGGGAGCTCCAGGAGAGCTGGAGAGGGACTCCTGGTCAGGGACTATAATGACAGAACAAGGGGGAACGGTTTTAAACTGGAAGAGGGGAGATTTAGATGAGATATTAGGAAGAACTTCTTTGCTGTGACGGTGGTGAGGCACAGGAACAGGTTGCCCAGAGAAGCTGTGGCTGCCCCATCCCTAGAGGTGTTGAAGGCCAGGCTGGATGGGGCTTTGAGCAACCTGGTCTGGTGGGAGGTGTCCCTGCCCATGGCAGGGGGGTTGGAACTGGATGATCTTTAAGGTCCCTCCCAACTCTTAACCATTTTATCATTCTACGATTCTCATTTTCTTCTTTATATCTTCATTTTAATCTCTTTTTACAGCTTACATTTCAAAAGCACAGATCCTCCAACCTAATTTTGAGACGACGACAAGATTTTACAGGATCATTTTAATACGTGCTATCGTCCTCATTAATCCTCAGCCCCACGAAGGGCAAACTGCCAGCATCGTTCCCTACCAAATATCAAATCAGGTATAAGACAAGCCAATCTGCTCCCTGCCTTTCACAGATCAGTGCACAACCCAGGAAAAGTGAATTATGGAATACCTACATGAACATAACTGAGAAGTGTCAAATGACAAAATCCTGAAGTCAAGACAAAAACACAAGTATTTCCAGGGTGTGATCACGTTTAGCTGAACTCTTGAGCGCCCAGCATTAAGCTCAAATGTAATGCAAGTTTTCCTGTCAAAGTGCAGTTCAAAAGAGGAGAGATTTCACTGGAACGTATTGATTTCCTTTATTGCTGATGCAAAAAAAAAAGGTAGAAGAAAGCCTGATTTTTTTTTTTTCTCTGGGATATTCATATAGTCTATCTAATTATATACTCCATCAACCTAACTCAATTAAATAATAATATAATGATGTGTAGGAAACAACTGATATATATGCAGGCAGTTTAAGTAGCACTAATTACATCCTAATTTTTTTAATTCATCATAATGATCCTTTCTTCCCATTCTCAGAACGGAGGACAATTCCTGGGTTAATATAGATATTTCAGTGTGTTGTATCAGCTATTTAGGAAAAATACTGAAAGAAAGTAGGAATTAACACATCAGTCCACCAAGTTCACCAATCCAGCCAAATTCCATTTGAAATTCAGATAGGATTTGGTTTTAATTGTTACTTATCCCACGGATAAACATTGCAGAGTATGTTTTTAAAATGCTGCATCTCAGTTCCCAGGAAACTACAGGCCAATCGGTCTCACCTCTGTACCTGGCAAGGTCATGGAGCAGATCCTCCTGGAAACTCTTCTAAGGCACATGGAAAATAAGGAGGTGGCCTGTGACAGCCAACCTGGCCAGACAAATTTGGTAGCCTTCTACCATGGTGTTCTAGTGTTAGTGAATAAGGGAAAAGCAACTGATGTCATCCACCTGGACTCATGCAAGGCATTTGACACTGTCCCACACAACACCAGGGTCTCTAAATTGGAGAGAGACAGATCTGATGGACAGACCACTTGGTGGACCATGAACTGGTTGGCTGGTGGTACTCAAAGGGTTGTGTTCAACAGCTCAATGTCCATGTGGAAGCCAGTGATGAGTGGTGTTCCTCAGGGGTCAGTACTGGGACCAGTGCTCCTCCAACATCTTTGTCAGAGACGTGGACAGTGGGATTGAGTGCACCTTCAGCAAGCTTGCCAGTGACACCAAGCTAGGTGATGTGGTCAACAGACTGGAGGGAAGGGATGCCATCCAGAAGGACCTGGACAACCTGGACAGGTTGTAGAGGTGGGATCGTGTCAACCTCATGAAGTTCAACCAAGACACTGCACCTGCGTCATGGCAATCCCAAGCAAAAATACATGCTTGGTGGAGAACAGATGGAGAGCAGCCCCAAGGAGAAGGACTTGGGGGTCTTGGTGCATGAGAAGCACAACATGGCCAGACAATATCCACTGATAAAGTTACCCACATCCTGAGCTCCCTCCCAAGTGGCATGACCAGCAGGGTGAGGCAGGGGGCATTCTGCTCCTCTGCTCCACTCTGGAAAGACCTCACTGAAGTGCTGGCTCCAGCTCTGGGACCACCAACATTAAAAAGACACGGACCTGTTGGAGAAGGTCGAGAGGAGGCTATGGAGATGCTGGGAGAGCTGGAGCCCCTCTGCTGTAAGGACAGGCTGAGGGAGCTTCAGGTGTTCAGCATGGAGAAAAGAAGGCTCCGGGGAGACCTTCGAAGAGCCTTCCAGGATCTGAAGGGAGCTCCAGGAGAGTTGGAGAGGGATCCTCGATCAGGGAGGGGAGCAATAGGATGAGGGGGAATGGTTTTAAACTGAAAAAGGGGAGATTTAGATTAGACACTAGAAAGAAATTTAGGAAGAAGTTCTTTACTGTGAGGGTGGTGAGGCACTGGAACAGGTTGCCCAGGGAAGTTGTTGATGCCCCATCCCTGGAAGTGTTTAAGGCCAGGTTGGATGGGGCTTGGAGCAACCTGCTCTAGGGAGAGGTGTCCCTGCCCATGGCAGGGGGGTTGGAACTTGATGATCTTTAAGGTCCCTTCCAACTCTGACCATTCTACAGTTCTACGATTCTACTTTGTTGCTACCTATTAAAGCAGTTTTAAACATACTGTAGCTCACAGAAACATCTGGAATCCACAGAAATAACAAGAATTACCATTTCTACTTCTGTTAAAATTTATCTTTTGATCAGAAGGGTTTTAAGTAACCCACCGCTGTATTACTCTCAAGCTTTTTCTAGGTTTACACCACAAAGTGAAATTTGGACTCTGGAGAAATCAACAAAGACTGAACTTAAAAGACTGCAAAAAAAAAGAGTTCAGTCTTATGAGGTCAAAAGGTATTTAGATCAACATTTTATATCAGCTCTTACAAGGAAACTGTAAGTTAATTTGTGGTTTTAACATGTATTTAATATCAAAACTTGCTGGATCATCCAAAGGTCTTGCCCAGCATTTTGTCCCGGGGCACAAAATGCAACAATTTATAGTAAGTAGAAGAATAACAGTAAGGAAAACATTAATTGCTTGTTTGTTTTAAATACTGTTATTAACCAACCAACCTTCTCTTTTGAGCTTCAGCATCTCTCCTGGCTCGTTCTAACGCCAGTTCTTCAGCTATTCTTTTCTTTAGTTGTTCATCATCAACTACAATTAAAAGAAAATTAAATTAAATGTTAACAGAAGCCAATATATTCCTAATTACAGAAACAACTGCATAATATAGCACCCTATTTTATTTATTTCCTTTTTTAGTATAAAGTAGTTGGAGTGCTTTCTTGTGGTTTAACCACTTTTCATATTTTAGCATACAAACGCTAGAGAACCTTTACAAATTACTGTTATTATTAAACAACTTTTCAATTAGTGGAACCTTATGAAAATGAAAAAACATACCGTACATGTTAAATTAAATACATTTTTCTTAAGAAATATAGATTTATAAAGTAACAAACAAAAAAAAAGGGAGGGTGGAGGGGAAGATGGGAGTGAGACCTAAACAGAAAAATCACAAAACGCTGCTTTTTATTCATATGGAAACAAGGGAAACGTCTTTGTAATGAACTGTGTATTTGTGGATGCATGTTGTACCCAACAAAGCATTTACAACATCCTGGATATCCACACTTCTAGTTTCTATCATTAGCAAAAGGATTTTACCTCAAATTCTCCCAATTTTTTTTTAAAGAAGCAGACACAGAAAGAATATTTTCTTCTTACATCAGATGAATTAATTGAAAGTCTGGTTAAGGACTAAAAAGCAGGGAAGCAACTTCTTCAAGTCTGTGAATAAACTTTTCCACACAAAGGTAGAAAAGTGTGAGAGTCACTAATCCTACAAGTTTGAATGACATCTGTATAAACCAAAATCCATTGAATAAGGGCTTTGAAAGACAAAAGGATGTCCATTCCCATCACTCTTTGATATTCAAGGGCTCAGTCTTGCAAGTTATTATGTTGATACTCATCAATATTAAATTACCTCCCCCTCTATAGATAACTGCAAACATCTGAAAAAAAACTGACCCAAGGAGTTTGTTGTTACTTCCTTTGATAGAAGCTGTAGCAATAAAACATGTTTCAAGAGAATTCCAGGAGAAATCTAGACTAAAAAAGTTTTTTCAGCCTAAAAAACTGCCACAAAAAGCCAATCAAAAAAAACCAACCCAACTTTGGAGATGGTTTTGTTTTATCTCTATCCAAATACAACTTGCCACACAAGACAGTAAGGATTATAGAAAAAAAATAAATAGTAATAAAAAACCCCTCAGTCATCTGATAAGGAAGAACAACATTTTCCACTTGGTAACCACAAGTTATACCAACTTCAGTAGAACAGCTGTTAACTTTGCATGACATAGTGATTTATAGCAACCAGGAAGAGCGAGTTTTCCTAGAGGTGGAAAACAAAACAACAATAAAGTACAGCTGTAGGAAGAAATTTAAAAAATCAAGTAATTATTTCCAGGTTTATGCAAATATAAATCATAATCTAGATCTACCTGTCTGGAATAAAGTCACACCTACACCAGCTGAGCTGTAACTCTGCAATATTCTAGTACTCCAGTACAGGCCTACCAATAATTCTCTTATTTATATGAAGCATTTGGCTCAAGTTCTACTCCATGGAATCACAGAGCTAAAAGATGTGTTACCTCCTTTTAAAATGCCTATCACTCCAGCATAATACCCAAGAAGGTGATAAACACTTGCTTAGGTAGCTAAAAACCAGAGAACTACATTTTCAGGCACTAAAAGACATGAAGCAATCACGAGACAACAAGCAGTCGCCTTAGAGGCTGCATTTGTATTAAGTATTTATGCACCCAGACAGCACTCAACACTGGTTAGCAGTCAGAAATTGTTGGAGATAGTGGGGCAGAGGAGGAAAAAAACCACCAGCAGCCTTCTCTTTCACAGCAAGTTAATAAAGAATTGCCCAGAAATTGGAATATCTGGAATTTAGATCCTCCTAAGATGGACAGGTTTGAATTCATACATACTCCAACACATATTTATCTTATTATTAAAATTAAAGCTAAGGAAAACATGCCTTAGAGGGTGTTTAATGATTAAAAGACAAAACTGAGAGAGCCTCCAACTCTACAACCCTTTGTTTTACACTAGGCAGTAATCAAATTTTAAAAAAATAAAGAAATACACCTAAAAACAAAAAAGCCAGTGACAAACAGGCATGTATCTCAGTGACCTCGTCTCCAGGAGTTGGCTCTATCTGCAAATATTACCCAACATCATTAGCCCACATTCCCATTACAGTTAATAGAGTCCAGTGTGCAATTCTTCTCCTCCTTAAGTAGACTTTTAAAATAGTGGGTTTTATGAATGAATGAAGCAGTTTCATCGACTGCTTCGGGAGTCTTGGCCAACTAATTCAGTTATAACCATCTTAAGTAAAGCAAGAAGGAATCGATATCCAGCCTGTCAGATGCAGCAAATGCTGAGGTGGCAGAAATGGAGTTGCTCTGGGAGAAAACAGGGAGACATGAATGGCAAGTGAAATCCTGAGCCTGAAAATATCACAGAATCACAGAATGGTTTGAGTTGGAAGGGACCTTAAAGATCATCCAGTTCCACCCGCCCTGCCACGGGCAGGAACACCTCCCACCCAGGGCCAGGTTGCTCCAAGCCCCATCCAGCCTGGCCTTAAACACTTCTAGGGATGGGGCAGCCACAGCTTCTCTGGGAAACCTGTTCCAGTGCCTCACCACCCTCACAGCAAAGAACTTCTTCCTAATATCTCATCTAGATCTCCCCTCTTCCGATTTAAAACCGTTACCCCTTGTCCTGTCACTCCACTCCCTGACAAAGATTCCCTCCTCAGCCCTCCTGGAGCTCCCTCCAGATACTGGAAGGCTGCTAGAAGGCCTCCTATTGCTGGTCTCTCTATACTAAAATATGTGAAAACCCAGAGGTAAAAAGCAAATGTAGCAGATGACTGACAAACTGCGGATGAAAAGGCAGAACCCCAGAAGAGAAGGATCAGAGCAGCCTTCCAGGACCTGAAGGGGACTACAGGAGAGATGGGGAGGCACCCTTGATCAGGGAGTGGAGCCACAGGACAAGGGGGAATGGTTTTGCACTCAAAGAGGGGAGATTTAGATGAGATACCAGAAAGAAATTCTTTGCTGTGAGGGTGGTGAGGCACTGGAACAGGTTGCCCAGAGAAGGTGTGGCTGCCCCATTCCTGAAGGGGTTCAAGACCAGGCTGGACGGGGCTTGGAGCAACCTGCTCTGGTGGGAGGTGTCCCTGCCCATGGCAGAGGGGGTGGAACTTGATGATCTTTAGGGTCCAAACCAAACCATTCTATGATCCTATGATGATATTGGGATAATCTCCACTGATCACTCCTCTGTTTTCTACTCTGAGGCCACAAGAGAATACTTGTCTTTGGAGAAAACACTGAGTTGTTACAGCACACCTGTATGTCTCCAAAGATCCCAGCCAACTGTATTGCCAGAAGAGAAGAAAAAAAATAGTTTAGCAAAATATCAGGCAATCACCAGGATGCCGTTTCTGTATCGCAGAGCTCATTCATCTCCCCCACACCTCAGTAAGCATCACAAGCCAAAATGAGAGCAGTTAAGGTTTGGCATTTCTGCACTTAGAAATGATGAAGCTGTCCTAAAAGCAAAGAATTTATTTCACACCGCCGCTACCTTATTCACAGAACAAGCTGAAAACCCCTGATCAAGTGTTTCCTACTCCAGCTCTGTTCAATCCAGAGACCTCAATATTTCACGGCCTTTTAATACTACACCTGAGGATACACAAAACGTTGCGTAAATATATTGTTCACCAGCGTGAAGTTTATTGTTCTGGTGTGCAAATATGAGTACAAGAACTCTAACAAACCAGAAAAGGTTATTTTTTTTTTTTTAAAGTTGTAATGAGAAAAGATTCAGGCAGCAGCTAATAAAGACATCTGACCTTACCAATCAATGAGGTTACCCATCGATCAGCCAAATACTAATAGGGAATAAAAGTGGAGCTATCGATCATTCAATAGAATTATTGTAAGATATAATTGGGTAACTCCCAAATGGCAACTTTATGAAGTTTCAGTAAAAAAAATTGCAGTTTTATAAGTAGGAGGGTTCTGTTCTAAGGGAAGAAGCACTTAAAGAGAAGAAAAGTTAATTTATTAGAAAGATCAGGAGAAAAAAAAAAAAAAAAAAAAAANAAAAAAAAAAAAGATAAAAGCACTAACATTTGAGCAAGCTGCTCTAGGGAGAGGTGTCCCTGTCCATGGCAGGGGGGTTGGAACTTGATGATCTTTAAGGTCCCTTCCAACTCTGACCATTCTATGATTCTATGATTCTCTCTGACAGCAATCTCTGCTCAGATGATAGGGCATTAAAACCAGACAGCTGGGCACGAAGCTACTGCAGAGTATTAGAACCTGGTGGGTGCAAAGTTGCTGAAATAAGCACGATCTAAAGACGAGAAGTATAGAGCAGTTGCCAAAAACTCCGTGGCCATTCCCATCATAACCCCCCCCTGAGTGTTTTAAGTTCCTCAGGGCACTGAAATCAGCATCAGCTTCATAGTAAGCGCATCCCAGAGCGGACAGATTTGAAAGATTTTCAGGCAAGCACATTTAGGAAGGTCACGTTTGCATCCCTCTGCTTTTTTATGCTCCTACAAGAGCGTCAAATGAGCATCCCCCCCCCAGCATCTCCCCAGTCTGAATGTGCTAATGCACAGCTCACATCACAGGACAATTTAGAGAGATGGGCAGTAATGGGAACTCTTGTCAAAAAGCCACAGTGCTGGAGCCAGAAATAACTTCTCTGCCCTCTTTGAGTGTGAAGGGTGGATGCTGATAAGTGTCTGATAAGCGGTATTCTCTTCGGGATAATGGGAATGGAGTACCACCAGCTGCAGTGCCAATGGGCCCGTTATCACACTCACATCCAGCAGCAGGTTGCACAAGGTTTAGGAGAGTGACCAAACTGCTCCAGGTAACATTGCAGACATGGGACATGAGAAGGTGACAAAAAAGCCCTTGCTTACACCTTGGTCAACCAAGCAGCGACTGTCAACAGACAATGACATTCTGATGGCCCCTGGGATGCAATAACTCAACCTTTCTTATTTCATAGAATCATAGAATGGCTTGGGTTGGAAGGGACCTTCAAGATCATCCAGTTCCAACCCCGCTGCCATGGGCAGGGACACCTCCCACCAGACCAAAGTTGCCCAAAGCCCCATCCAACCTGGTCTTGAACCCCTCCAGGGATGGGTCAACCACAGCTTCTCTGGGCAACCTGGGCCAGGGTCTCACCACCCTCACAGCAAAGAATTTCTTCCTGAGATCTACTCTAAATCCCCCCTCTTTCAGTTTAAAATTGTTCTACCTCAACATATGGCTCCCCGCCCTCATCAAGAGTCCCTCCCCAGCTTTCCTGGAGCCCCTTTAGGGATTGGAAGGGGCTCCGTGGTCTCCCTGGAGCCTTCTCTTCTCCAGGTTGAACCCCACCAACTCTCTCAGCCTGTCCTCACAGCAGAGGGGCTCCAGCCCTCCCTGCATCTCCGTGGCCTCCTCTGTCCTTGCTCCAACAGGTCCACGTCTCTTCTGTGCTGAGGCCCCAGAGCTGGAGGCAGCACTGGGGAATTCTCACCAGAGTGGACCAGAGGGGCAGAATCCCCTCCCTCATCCTGCTGGCCACGCTGCTGGGGATGCAGCCCAGGGTGCAGGGGGCTTCCTGGGCTGCCAGCACACATTGCTGGCTCATTTTGAGCTTCTTATCCACCTTCTCTGCCAATTTGTCCAACTACTGTTTTCCAAAAGTTTGAAACACAAGGTCATGCAGACTTAATGCTATGGAGCAAATGTACAACGTATTTCCTCCCCTTTGTGCACAGATTCTAACTTTTAAATATTTCATATAAATTAACCAGTTATTATAATTCTTTAAACCATCCTGACATACTGCAAGCACAAGATATTGGATCTATTTGGTTCAGTTACCTTGTCCTTCACACACACACACACAGACACACACACAAAAGGTAAATTCAGCTTCTTTCACATTTAAAACAAAGCTTTAATAGCACAGAAGAAAGAGGACAAGACAGTCAAAGGTGAGATCTGAAGAAAATATATCTCTAATCATAGAATCATAGAATGGTTAGAGGTGGAAGGGACCTTAAAGATCATCCAGTTCCAACCCCCCTGCCATGGGCAGGGACACCTCCCCCTAGAGCAGGTTGCTCCAAGCCCCATCCAGCCTGGCCTTAAACACTTCCAGGGAGGGGGCATCAAATACATCTCCCTCGGTCAAAATCTGTGATCATGCCCAACAAATAGAAGAGACAACTTCCAGAATAAACATTCTACCACATTTACTCAAGTTTACTACCAAATCACTCTAGGTGGCTTTATGCCATCAGATAAGACACGTGGAACAAAAGTGTGTAAGGGGACCTCACCCAGGGCCAGGGTTTATCTTCAAAATAACATTATGGAAGCATAAGAGCATTCTCCACATGGTCATAGAATCATAGAATGGTTAGAGTTGGAAGGGATCTTAAAGATCATCAAGTTCCAACCCCCCTGCCGTGGGCAGGGACACCTCTCCCTAGAGCAGGTTGCTCCAAGCCCCATCCAGCCTGGCCTTCAACACTTCCAGGGATGGGGCGGCAACAACTTCCCTGGGCAACCTGTTCCAGTGCCTCACCACCCTCACGGTAAAGAGCTTCTTCCTAGTATCTCATCTAAATCTCCCCTCTTCCAAATTAAAACCATTACCTCTTGTCATGTTTCAACACTTCCCCATTCTACCTTTTCCACACAAGTAACACACACTATGAGATTTCTCTCCATCCAGCATCCTTTTGCAAACCTTTTTAAAAGGCTACAAACGCTCAGAAAACGGTTTTGGAAGCCACTTGTAGAGACATCTGTGGTTTCCTATAGTCCAAGTAAAGACTAAAATATAAAACTATAAAAATAAGAGAAACAATTATACAAAGAAAAAGAGTGTGTAAAGCCATTTGCTCAACCCTTACAACTGATTCTCCATTTGAGCATCAAAATAAAGTGAGGACAAAAGCAAACACTCAGTGTGTTTTCCAGGGTCCAGAACGCTTGGAGTAATTACAGGGACAACTGATGAGGACAGAGGAGCAAAGGGAACTGAGGAGCTTACACGCTTGCCAACAGTTACTGAGGTTTCAGCCATATAATATGCACTTAATCTTGGAACTCCAGAGGTCATCCACTAGCAGTGCCGGAGCAAAGCCAAGAGCTTCAAAGGATGACAACAATTCTTGAGAAGCAATCAGTGATTTTATCTCCTAGGTCTACTATCGTTTGGTGTGCAAGGGTATGTGCAACTCAGCTACTTCCACAATGTTTTTTTCCAACTCCTCTGCCCTTGTTAGTCAAAAGATCTAAATCCACACCTTTTTCCTCTCCATCTGAAGGAGTTGCTTTACAGGAAAAGCCATTCAGCACAATATCAGGGCGACAGCAAGAAGGTGGCACCCAAAGCTGTAAACAACACACATTTGGTAAAGCAGACACCTGCAGCCTCAAAAAGGTTAGCCTGAGAAATCAGGAATAAAATATGAACAAATTAATCAAATAACCTCTGGCCTGCAGAGCTAAAAATCTACCCATTAGTCTTGCATTTCAAAAAAGTCATTAATGAAAACAGCATTTATTATCAGGCACCTTAACTAAACCCTCCTGAAAGGGCAGGTGCATTAAGTTATTAATGAAGAGACACTTAGGTTTGATAGAATCAAAAGTCTTTCAGAAAATACTTAGCTAAATTATATTCAGAGAATGAATTTAAATTCTTTTTTTTTTTTAAAAAAAAAAAGGAAATAAATCAGTTCTACTTTTCCTTTTCATTCAGCTTTGCTAATAAAGACAAAAATGTCTGGTAAACAGCACATCCTTCACATAGGAACTTATGAAAGACCAGAACGTAACCGTATAATCACACAGATGTTCTTCAGGCCATTTGACCATCTTCATTAAAGAGATAAAAATAATGACTTTACAAAAAATACCTCCAAGGATGGAAAAAGTGCAACCTCTCTGGACAACATATTAAATACCTGACTGACTTGATGATGAAAAAGCTTTTCCTCACAGGTCAAAAGTACTTCTGTTTCTCATCTTCATCCCATGCCCCACCATGAAGAATCATGGAGTGGTTTGGGTTGGAAGGGATCTTAAAGATCATCCAGTTCCAACCCCCCTCCCATGGGCAGGGACACCTCCCACCAGAGCAGGTTGCTCCAAGCCCCATCCAGCCTGGCCTTGAACACCTCCAGGGATGGGGCAGCCACAGCTTTTCTGGGCAACCTGTTCCAGTGCCTCACCACCCTCACAGCAAAGAATTTCTTCCTAATATCTCACCTAAATCCCCCCTCTTTAAGTTTAAGACCCTGCCCCCTTGTCCTATGGCTGCATTTCTGATCAAGAGTCCCTCCCTATCTCTTGTAGGCCCCCTTTAGGTATTGGAAGGCCACCGTAAGGTTTCCCTGGAGCCTTCTCTTCTCCAGGCTAAACACTCCCAACTCTCTCAGCCTGAAAAGACTGGTTCTGTCTTTTCAATTAGTTCCTTTCTGGAAGGGGACTTCCAAGCCTAACGAGTCCAGGTCCCTTGGCCTCTTCCTGTCAAGTTTCAGATCACCACTCCTTCAACCCAAGGAGCTCACCAACGCGTTTCAGGCTACACTGACTACTTCTGCCTTCAAATAAACATGTCATAAGGAAGGACAACCTGTGTCATAAGTACATGGTTGAGGTGTAATCCAGAGGACCATGACAANCATCCCTGGAGGGGTTAAAGACCAGGCTGGATGGGGCTTGGAGCAACCTGCTCTGGTTGGAGGTGTCCCTGCCCATGGGAGGGGGGTTGGAACTGGATGATCTTTGAGGTCCCTTCCAACCCAAGCCATTCTATGATTCTATGAAGGATTAAGATGCACAAAACCAGAATGCACCATCTTCAAATTAGCATCCGAGTGCACCAACAAGACAGCAAATAAGATGCTACAAAAGCAATTGAGTTAGGTTTTACATCGTGACTCAGTAAAGGCTGCTAGGAAAGCATCGTTATAAAATGTGTGGTAAATTACCATCGTGGATTAGACACAGCTTAAGACAAAACAGAGGACAGAAAGCGCCAGCAATGAGAAAGCTAAACAGAGACTTTAAGCTCTGCACATGAATAGTCTAAATCATTTTAATCAAGACTCTGTAAGAATGGAAAAAACTTTAAAAGGCAGAAAATGAGGCCAAGCAAGCTGAGCAGCACAATGGTATCCAAATTCAGGTCTGGAAAAATGAATAGTCACACACGCTGGAAAGCGTAATGCCATTTTATCTTACATTTTGCTTGGTTTTTAAAATCAACCACAATCACACGTAAGTCCCAAGTATTGCACAAAGAAAATTTGTTTAATGGCCAGCTGAGCAGGAGAGGGATGAAGGCAGAAGGGGAAGAGAAGGTCCAATGTAAATACAGAACAGAAAAAGAATAAAAGAGGAAGAAGAGGAAAAATAGATGTAAGATGATGCACCTCAACACTTCTTCAAGGACAGTGTTTTATCAGGCTTTCCACTCAGAGGTTAAAGGGTAGCAAAAGCTTTGGTGTTTATGGGCTTAACACAATAATCACTTTAAAAAGTTCTCCGACTTGTTATGTCCAAGAGCTCAAGTTAACATTTTCTTTCTTTTAAGGCCAAGTGGAAACATTAGAAAATGTCTATGAAACAAAGGACAGAAAAAGTAAGAAGGGTTTATTTGTGGCTTTTGGCATCAGAAGCACTAATACAAACTGGTTTCTCACAGATTTGCTTTCTGGATTTATCAAAACCCACAGAAACATCAGGTCTTTAAGTCTTTCAGTCTCCCTTATTTAGATTTGGCTGAAATAGTTTAATCAATACAGAAGTTATCAGAAAGCAACTGGTATGGCACTACCACACAACCATTTTCCTTTAGGAAAGCACATAGAAATCCTGGAAAGAAAACCCAAGGAGGCTCAACACAGAGAAGAGACAAGATACAGAAATAATAACAGAAAATAGGCAGCTCTGGGCTACAGAGAACCATAAAATTGCTTAGGTTGGAAGGGACCTTTCAGATCATTCAGTACAACCATCAACCTTACACTGACAAAATCCTATTCAATCTTCCATCACACACTGTTAACAAGGCTCACACCAAAGCTGATAGGGCAGAACTTTAAATATTTTTATTTTTGTAATAAATATTTGAAATGCACAGTGGACAATGTACTGTCAACTCTTTTTGCTGAAGCCAAAAGCAAGTAAAATCAAGAGATGGGAAAAAAATAGGTTAAAGAACACCAACAAGTTGCATCCTATATCAAGTGGAGCTGGAAAACACTACATCAAGGCATGTGCCAACTATTGCCAGAAACAGGAATACTTCTGTTTTGCTGGAAAAACTATTTCACAATTCCTTTCTGCAGAACTTCTTGCATTTACCTCCGTAGCATCTGGTATCAACAACAGAGCATCAGGGCATTCAACCCATCAGTCTGCTCCAACGAGGCCATTCTCATGTCCGCGGGCACATTAAGTATGAACATTAACCAGCTCACTCCGGACAACGTTGCCTCGGGGCTGCCTTCAACCCCATGGTCTGTCTGGGCAGAAGCAGGGGAACTGCAGCTTTGTAGCCATTAAAGTTAATGAAGATGTCACAAGGAAAATTTCTAACTGCACGTTAAGCATCATAAATACTGAATCAGAAAGCAGAGGTCGGAAATCTGGTACTTTCACAGCATCAATCGATGGGCTTATAAACACATTAAGGGTCTTCCATAATTAAAACACCTTTCCCACCCACGTTCCAATTTAAGGTGCGTAATACATAAATGCCATAATATGCTAATACCCTCAATTTATTCTTAATTAACACTCTGGTTTGTATCTAAATTCCATACATCACACAAAAGCCATCAATTTCAACAGTAGCCACGTAAGTTTAAGAGCAGAGAGAAAGCAAAATATCAAGCCCATCATTCTTAATTTAGAAAAAGTAGCCAACTATATAAATGACAGGCACTCAAGCAGCATACAATTATTTCCACTAGACCTGGAAAAAAAAAATACATATCATTTATTTCTCATTCAATTAAACAACAAGAAAAATGCCATTACCTTTCCTGACATTCTCAAAGTTGTCTCCAGTAGCTAAACCACGGAAATAAAATTTGTCTCACCCCTGAAACAGGTTACTTGGAGAGGGACTCTTTGTCAGGAATCATTCTATGATTCTATGATTCTAAGTCTAGTGACAGGACGAGGGGTAATGGTTTTAAATTGGAAGAGGGGAGATTTAGATGAGATATTGGGAAGAAATTCTTTGCTGTGAGGGTGGTGAGGCACTGGAACAGGTTGCCCAGAGAAGCTGTGGCTGCCCCATCCCTGGTGGGGTTCAAGGTCAGGCTGGATGGGGCTTGGAGCAACCTGCTCTAGGGAGAGGTGTCCCTGCCCATGGCAGGGGGGTTGGAACTTGATGATCTTTAAAGTCCCTTCCAACTCTAACCATTCTATGATTCTACTTGAGGTCTAGGTTGAAGTGCACCAGTAAATCAACGTGAGACAGTCCATCTATGTCTACCCACGTTGTCTGTGCACACGTAGAAGCTTCAGCTCAGAGCTGTCAATCTGGTAACTCTTATGAGCATAAAATTCACAGGTAGAATTACATACTTTGGTTTGGATATCACTAACACTGTGAAGGAACTCAGATCCCGGATTCCTATAAACTTAGTTTTTAAGAAAGCCATATAAATATTCATTGTATACTAAAGAAAATAGTAAGACAACTTCTAGTTTTGAAACCAAACTGCACGATTTCAATGTTGATATAAGGCTTTAATGTGCTTAAAGAATGTAGCAAGTCAATGATACCATTAAATACACTCTTTTATCCTTTAATTACTATTTTTCTTCTTTCTCTTGGTCAGGAGTGGAGTGACAGGACAAGGGGGAACAGTTTTAAACTGAAAGAGGAGAGATTTAGATGACATATTAGGAAGAAATTCTTCGCTGTGAGGGTGGTGAGACACTGGAACAGGTTGCCCAGAGAAGCTGTGGCTGCCCCATCCCTGAAGGGGTTCAAGGCCAGGCTGGATGGGGCTTGGAGCAACCTGGTGTGGTGGGAGGTGTCCCTGCCCATGGCAGGGGGGTTGGAACTGGATGATCTTTAAGGTCCCTTCCAACTCTAACCATTCTAGGATTCTATGAAATTAGCCTTACACTCAATTTAAAACATAGCAAACCACTCCTTCATTCTACCAGAACTAAATAAAAAAACCCAGGAATAAGATATTTGCTTCACCAACTGAAGTATCTATTTTTCTCCCTGTGTCTCTCAACAAACGAATCCCTTAAAGACCCTCCAGAAGTTTCCTGGTGTACATACAATGAACCATCAGAAACTAACTTCTATGTGAGTCAGAACAGTCTCTTTCATGATTTACCTTATCCCATATTTCCCAAATATATTTATTGCAAAGCAAGGATCAGGGCAAGGTCATTATTTAAACTGTTTTTTTGTTTAGTAATGATTAAAGAACAGCATTCTTAAGAATAAAATCATAGAATCACAGAATGGTCAGAGTTGGAAGGGACCTTAAAGATCATCAAGTTCCAAGCACCCTGACATGGGCAGGGACACCTCTCCCTAGAGCAGGTTGCTCAAAGCCCCATCCAGCCTGGCCTTAAAATCTCTTAAAATCTCTTTTCAGACTGATCCAAGCATAACTACCAACACAAACAGCAACTCCAGCATTAAAATTCAGAATTACAGGCACTTCCTACAATCCCAGATTCATTACAAACACACAGAGCTCCTCCAAGGACAGAAATCTGTATTAACTGTTAAATGCTGGTAGCGTGCAGCAATACTTAAACAAGCTCGTACCATAATTAAATATGAAAACAATGCAATTAAGTGTGCATAAATTTAAAAATATTTAATATTTTAGTTTCCAAAGGCACTCTTGCATATATTACAGTATCTGTTTTACAATGTAAATGCGGATATCCATCAATTTATACCAATTTAAATTAGGAACAAGATGGTACGTGATCTAGAAATCACAAAGCAAAGTTAGTTCATATTATACTTAGAACATTCACTTTCCAGTATTCCATTATTATTGTAACTTCAGCAGCAAATCCCAACAACAAACGTATGAGAGAGGCTGGAAAAAAAACAAGGGAGAAGAGGATTACGAGGTTTTCCCCCGCGATTCCTTGAATTGAGTTCTATCTGCCTGCGCTTAACGGCTCTATTTAACAAGAGTAACTCATTTCTGAGATCCACACCAAAATGAGAAAAGCAGAGATGCATTTTCATTACTCCCTACCCTGGCCAAGGTTATATCAACTAACAGAAAAATCAAGTAAAGAGAAATGGATGTATACAACCCACAGAAAAGACAGAAAATTGAAAACTACAAAATCCCGAGGCTAAACTTAGAATTAGTTCTTTTAACCAACAAACAAAGTAGAAACGGAGCACAGGAGAACAAAGAGGTAGGAGTCAAGAAGCAGAGCCACACGATCCAAGGTCTTGGCAGGACAAGGCCATCCCACAGCCCTTCCAGTCACAAAAGGCTTTACTGATGAACACACAGGCTCTTCCACAACAAAATCCTCACGTGATACAGAGTTTGGGCTTTCCCACTGCCTGGAAAAACCAGCAATCTCTGCCCAGTTCAGAATCCACAGAATCACAGAATCACCTAGGTTGGAAGAGACCTTTTGAGATCATCTAGTCCAACCAACGGGGGGGGGAAACAAACAAACAAACAAACAAAAAAAAAACCACCTACACACACAAAAAAAANGCTCCAGCACCTCAATGTCTTTCTTGTGGTAGGGGGCCCAAAACTGGACACAGTACTCGAGGTGGGGTCTCACCAGTGCTGAGTACAGGGGGACGATCACCTCTCGGGTCCTACTCACTCACTCAAGACTATCAGCCCAATCTTATGCTAGATAGATATAACAGACACCATAAGACTTTAAATATGGGCAATATATCTCAAAACGCGTGACAGCTAATAAAATAAGTCATTTACCACTAATAAGTGGATTGAGTTAAAGAAGCCAGTTAAAATTAAAGTGCGCTTAATTTTTAGTTACTCTAGGAAAACATTAGTTCCTAGTCTGGGTACAGCAGAGAGCAGATAATGAGGGGCTTGGAGCATCTCCCTGATGAGGAAAGGCTGAGGGACTTGGGTCTTTTTAGTCTGGAAAAGAGAAGGTTGAGGGGAGATCTGATCAACACCTATAAAGACTTAAATAGTGGGTGTCAAGAGGAAGGGGACAGTCTTTATTTCAGTGGTGCCCAGGGACAGGACAAGAGGCAACGGGCACAAACTTGAACATAAAAAGCTTCATCTAAACACGAGGTGGAACTTCTTGACTTTGAGGGTGGCAGAGCCCTGGAACAGGCTGCCAGAGAGGTGGTGGCATGTCCTTCTCTGGAGACATTCAAAACCTGCTTGGACATGTTCCTGTGCAACCTGCTCTGGGTAGACCTGCTCTGGCAGGTGGTTGGACTAGAAGATGTCCAGAGGTCCCTTCCAATCCCATATCACTCTGTGACAAAAGCAAATTATATAAGAGGCCATAATGCAATGATACTGTGAAAAACACCAACGAAAACAGGCAGCAAAAGTGCGTCTTTACAGGTAAAAGTTAATGAAAGAAAAGAGTGTTTCACTCAAAGATACATCAATACATCTGCTGAAGCCATTAGCCAGATTCCTCAGTGGTTGGAGCTGCACTGAAAGATAAATCAAGATGCCAAAATTCTAATTTGTATATTTAAAGCAATCTAACACCTTAATGCTACATTTTCAAGGGAGTAAAAATTTGGACTATTCAGCCCAAAAAAACCCCAGTGTAGCCATCTCTTCATCAAGTCATGATTCAGTTTATCGATGATGTGGGCACTGAAACTGTGCACAAAGTCTGAAAGCAATCACTTCACCTAAAATTAGGTACAAAGGAGCCCACAGTGATAAATAAGTGCATCTTTAACAGCTGTTGTGGTGCGCTCAAATCTAATCTCCTGTTCATTCATTCAAGTTATAATGACAGGCTGAAACCTGGATGTCTTGTATCGGCGCAGAGAAAACAGTAATTCCAGAATTTGTTTATTCAGCTCAAATGCAAACTACAGCACATTCAGTCTCATCGCTGCCAACTTGAGAAGGGAATGGAGAAGAATTTAAAGAGTATTCGTAACACGGTCCTGTAAATGAGAATCACTGACTTACAAAGGCAGGAGAATCTATAAGTACTTTCTTACGTCTTGAGGGTAACGTTTCCTCATTTCCCACATCCCAAACAGCAGCATGTATATTTTAGAGAATAAGTTGAAAGTGAAGCTTTAGTAACACAGCGACAGAATGCTTGTTTCAGGTAATATTAATGGCAGGACACAAGAAATCAGGTGAGAAATAGGCAATGTACTCATTTCAAATAAATGCACCACAAAAGCAAGAAGGGGACAAGGATTGAGGTCTGTTGAGGAGAGCGTAGGTGATTTCCAAAGCATCCTAATATGTCATCCTCCACAGAATCACAGAATGATATGGGGTTGGAAGGGATCTCTGGAGACCACAGAATCATAGAATGGTTAGAGTTGGAAGGACCTCAAAGATCATCCAGTTCCAACCTCCCTGTCATGGGCAGGGAAGCCTCCCACCAGCCCGCGTTGCTCAAAGCCCCATCCAGCCTGGCCTTGAACACTTCCAGGGATGGGGCAGCCACGGCTTCTCTGGGCAACCTGTTCCAGTGCCTCACCACCCTCACACCAAAGAAATTCTTCCTAATATCTTATCTCAAGCTCCCCTCTTCCAGTTTAAAACTGTTCCCCCTTGTCCTGTCACTACACTTCTTGACAAAGGGTCCCTGCCCATCTCTCCTGAAGCTCCCTTCAGATCCTGGAAGGCTGCTATCAGGTCTCCCCGGAGCCTTCTCCAGCCTGAACAGCCCCAGCTCCCTCAGCCTGTCCTCATAGCAGAGGTGCTCCATCCCTCTGATCACCTTCATGGCCCTCCGCTAGACCCGTTCCAACAGTTCGATGTCCTTTCTCTGCTGAGGACTCCAGAGCTGGACACAGGACTCCAGGTGGGGTCTCACAAGCGCAGAGTAGAGGGGGAGAATCACCTCCCATGACTTGCTGGTCACGCTTCTTTTGATGCAGTCCAGGATGGGGTTGGCTTTCTGGGCTGCCAGCGCGCGCTGCCAGCTCACATTGACCATCTAGTCCAACCCCCAGTCATCATGTAGTCCAGTTCACTGCAGCAAAACTGGCTTTATATTTAATTGTCAGCAGAGAGCTACTATCATCAAATTCAAAATGTGGTAAGTGAATTATTTTCAGCTCAATATTTAGCTCTGTATTATTGCTTGTAATAAGAACTGAAAATTGGTTTTAAACAATACAAAACTATGATTGTTCCATCCCTGGAAGTGTTTAAGGCCAGGCTGGATGGGGCTTTGAGAAACCTGGTCTAGTGGGAGGTGTCCCTTCCCATGGCAGGGGGGTTGGAACTGGATGATCTTTAAGGTCCCTTCCAAGTCTAACCATTTTTCGATTAGATGAAGTTGATGACTACTTTCATTACTAAGAAATTATAGAAAAATAAAGGGGAAATGCTGAAATGTCAAAAATTCTCACAACAACAATAATGTAAACTACATTTTTAATAAAGGGTAATGAAATCTGCTAAATACATATATATATATAAATTGTGAGCAGTAAGAAAAACAAGATAACTTCAGAAGGATGTAGTAAATAGCAGTATTGGGGGGGGCGGAGGGAGAGAAGATTGGATTCCATTTACTAGAATTTACTCCATTTCCATTCTAGGAATTAACTGCCTTGAGTGGTCACCAAGTAGCAGATTAACCCAGTATGAATGAGCAAATGCAAGAGGTAGTAGCATCACAAATATCAGGAAGCAAATTCAGGAATTTCATTTGATAAAAGGCTCAGGGAAAAAAAAGAAAGAAGCTGTTCTAGTAAGCAAGAGGTCATATACAAAAAGCCTAAGGAGAAACAATAATCTAATGTCAGCCAAGAAGCTTCTAGTTAATTCAGAAATATATGAGGTTTGCTTTTTCCTTGAATAAAACATTCTCTCCTCTGCAAATGACAGAGCAGATTAGAAGGAGTCAGCGTGTTCAAAAATCTCCTCCACAGAGACACTGGCACAGCAACAGAAGCCTGGTCCTCAGACAAAATATCATTGACAAAGTGATGGGATATTATATCCNAGGTCCCTTCCAACTCTAACCGTTCTATGATTCTATGATTCTGTCCAGTGCTGCTTCCCAAAAACGATAGTTTCCTTAGGTTTCTGATCAGCATTGAAGCCACTCCTCCATAGAATTAATGTAGTCAGTGATTATTTCTACCAATTTCTACAGATACTACTTTTTCTACTTAATTTTCAGCTTACTCTGTGCCATCTCCCCCTAACGAGAAATGTCACTTAGTAACACCAGGGATAATTGAGTCCTTCTCACTGAAAGGGAAGGGAGAAGAAAAAAAAGTAAAAGAAAATAAGAAAAAAAGACAACTATCTTGGCTGAACTACTCATCTCAACTCTTTCTGTATAAAGCTCCAGAGATTAAGAAGAAATAGAAGCCTTTCACGGGATCGGATGAACCACCATATCTCACTCAGACTAAATTACTATCTCAGATTAGATGCTTATTTTTCAGCTGATTAACATTAGGTGAAATCAACCACAGTTAATGAAGCTAGAAATGAAAATCAGATAAACTGGCTTGGTGAAGCATTGTCAGAGAGAGGTGAAAAAAAAAATCTCTTCTTAAAATTTAGATTTCAAAAAACAGGGAGAAATATCTGAGAAATGTGAATTTCAGTGTGCTGTTCCCCAAAACTTAAGTAATTTATCTCAATGTGAGCTCAAGGAAAATCAAGGAGTTCAATACAGGCATAAACCAGTCTTGGGGAAAAAAAAAAATAATAATATTGCAGCAGTAGCAGAAACTACTTACTGTTACCCTGGGGTGGAAGAAAACAAGTCTCTAAATGGTTACATCCTGTTTAACTGAAAAATAACTAGTACAAAGCTTTAAGAAGCATCACTATACAACACACTTAACCTGCCTGGTCTGACAAGTGATGAAGAGTTTTAGTAACACTTGGCTGCAGCCTGAAGATGAAAGAATAAAACAAAGCTTTTCTTTTCATCTTAATGCAAGAAATCAGACGTTGAAAGTATTTTCTAATAGCACACCAGAGATTCTCTAGCTGGTAAATGACCCGTGAGGGGAAGAGAAACAGCATTTACTATTAAACCACAAGATTTTCTAACTTGGTGGTCTCCTTGTCCTGCACAACAGTCTCTTACCTGTTCATTGGAGACGTGGTTTAGAAATATTTTGAAATATTCTCCCCTTACAGCAGTCCCTTTCCATTTTATTGACGTTAGTTGGAAAGATAATTTGGATAAGAATATATTTTACTATAAAACCAGAGAGGATGCTACATAACAGAATGACAATTTCCTTCCATCAAGACTAATACTGGTGAAAGCAAACAGTTGGGATATAGTAATTGGTTTTATTTCATTGAAATTATCAATATTTTCATTTTATTCTTTAAGAGAGGAAAATGGTTCAAACTGCTCCAAATGACTTCTGGTCTAACAACCTTTTAAATGACAAACCCTTTTATCTTAGCCAGCTATCTGACCTCTCATCCCAGGAAGGTCTCTGAAGGACAGAGGAGAAAGAGCTGGGTTTTATTCTGGTGCCCAGACACAGCACGGACTAAAGCAGCCAAAGGCTGAAATTTCAGAGGAAATATTAAATAGTTCACTGCCTACTACTGGCAATCTACAATTTAACTCTCAATATGAGCAAAGAACTTGAACAAATGTGAACTTCAATATCTGCAAGGACATACACAGAAGATTTCCAACAAGAACCACAGCAGAAGTGTCCCAAACAGGCATCGTCTTCCACCAAATTCTGATTTCTAGTGGATAATTCAATTGGAATTAAGAAAAAATAAATGAAAAAAGGGGAAAATGCATGTTGCCAGATAGATTTCTATTTATCATAGAATGGTTAGAGTTGGAAGGAACCTTAAAGACCACCCAGTTCCAATCCCCTCCCACCAGACCAGGTTGCTCCAAGCCCCATCCAGCCTGGCCTTGAACCCCTCAAGAGATGGGGCAGCCACAGCTTCTCTGGGAAACCTGTTCCAGTGTCTCACTACCCTCACAGCAAACAATTTCTTCCTAGTATCTAATCTAAATCTCCCCTTTTCCAATTTAAAACCATTACCCCTTGTCTCGTCACTCCACTCCCTGACCAAGAGTCCCTCTCCAGCTCTCCTGGAGCTTCCTTCAGATACTGGAAGGCTGCTTGAAGGTCTCCTTGGAGCCTTCTCTTCTCCAGGATGAACAGCCCCAGCTCTCTCAGCCTGTCTTCATGGGAGAGGTGCTCCAGCCCTCTAATCATCTTGGTGGCCCTTCAATTCTAATATAAAAAAAAAAATTAAACAAAATAAACCTAAAAAAATAATAACCACCCAACCCCAACTGTTTTTCACGCATCTGCCTCACACATTTGATAAAATGTGGGGGCATTTTCAAAAAGTTCAGCCTAAGGCTCCAACGGTCTGTACTCCAAGGTCTAAAACTTTGCAAAAATTTAACTCCCAAACAATTTGTTACTCAGAACTTGTAAAAAAAGGCATGGTACCAATTCCATGCATAAATGCATAACCATTTAGCCCTTAAACCTCATTCTTACATGCTGTTTTGCAAAGGGTTCCACGAACTGTGCCCAATCTCTTCTTCCCAGGTTAATTTTTTCTTTCCTCTGTGCTTTTAGAGACATTTTCCTTGGCTTTCTTAATTAAGCTCAGTGCAGCACTAGAAATTAAGACAAGAATCACATGCCAGCCATCACCAGTTGTTTTTCCACACGATTTTCTGCTAAATGCTGGAAGATTATGTTTTAACATGCACAAATCTCGTGCTTCCACATCAGAAAGCAGGTAGTTCTAACTTTTAACTCGCAAGCTGTTTCAAAGCAAATACTTTGGCTATGCTTGTTATACCAGCTAGGACAAAAATTGCTTGATATGTGCATCACACAACTACTCTGAAAGATTTTTAGAGCAAACATCTGCAACTCAGTAAACCCTAATAGAGCCCGTGCAGCCTTAAGCAGAATAGCATGAAATTTAATTTCAGCAAATCCACCAGAGACCAAAAAGCACTCGGTACACAAGAATTACCCCTTTCTAAGAATATATAGAAACAAAAATGTCACTTCTAAATGAATGCCCATTGAAAGATCAACTTTACCTATCTGCAAAAAAAGCCACACACCAAAGAAAACCATTTGTAAAAGAAAAACAAACCACAACTCTAAGAGAAGCTGATGATCATCACAATGAATCTGCCGCAGCCTGAGACCAAGTTATTTGTGTAAACAAGTAGGACAGGACCTGACACACTGAGTGCTCCTTCTTTAAATTTCATTTGGAACATCAAAAGTTCTCTGTCAGTTGTAAACTGAGATTTTACATCCCTAAATAAATCAATCAAATGACCCTTTAGTATTTGACAATATTCATGAGATATATTGGCTTTCTCCCTGACCCCTGTGTAGGGGGAAAGATAAAAATACCCGAAATTAAACACAACTCAATCCCACCAGCTCACAAAACCCTTATTTCTCCGTTTGTAGAATCCCTGCAAACCTCAGATTTGTTTCTCTAGTTCTCCTTCCAACGCTGAATAACAACAAATAAAGCAATAGCCGGAGCAGACGGAGAGAGGGAGGATGGGAATCAATTACTGCAGTTCTAGCCTTAAACGCCTCCCACACATGGACCACTTTTTATACAAGGTTGAACACGGTCATTTCATTACAATTAAAAAGAAAAAAAAAAAAAAAAAAAGAGGGAGAGAAGATGGGAGTTATGGAGTTATTCTACGTTTGGCCTGTCCTTCCAACCACACTACGAAAATTAAGCCAAATTTATATAGAATCATAGAATGGTTAGAGTTGGAAGGGACCTTAAAGATCATCAAGTTCCAACCCCCCTGCCATGGGCAGGGACACCTCTCACTACAGCA
>VXBW01003284.1:247-23798 GCA_013400375.1 Thinocorus orbignyianus | reverse complement strand
TCTTTTTTAAGTCTCTGTTTCCAGAGTTTATAAAAGCCTGTATCCTCCATTCAATTCCTGTATGTCAGAAATATTCCAAGATTGTTAGTGGAAGCTCCACAGAAGTGTGGAGGAAACTGCCAACGTTTTGTCACCAAATCTGAATTATCTTACTTGGGAATGTCATGTAAAGTACTAATTACATAAGACTAACTCCTACTTGTGGAGGTCATAAACAACAAAAGTGACTATACTCAGATTTGGTGACTGGCCTGAGAATGTATATATTTTATGTGTATATTTTTAGTGAGACTGAGCAAGCAAACTCATAGATGCATAAAAATGTTGCTTGGAAAGGATCTCCGGAGGTCATCGAGTTCTTCCTCCCACTCAGAGCCAGCAAGTTGCTTCCTTATCGATGTGTTTGATGCAGATAATACAGCGCTTCCTCTCAAAAAAAGACCTAAACTGGAATATCTAAAGTTTGGGTTGGGTTGCTTCTCCACATCATGGGCTGAGATCAGCCCCTTTGTGTGCATTCAGCAAAGCATCACTAAACAGAACATGAGGTGGTTCCACCAAGCTAGACTGGGGGCATACACTGATTGCAGTGCTCAAACACTGGCCACAGTCCATACATTTGACACTAGTATTTCAAAGAATTGTTTTGGGCATTTTTTAAGGCCGAAAGATTGCCTCGTAGAANCGTGGCCCTCCACTGGACTCACTCAATCAGGTCCATGTGCTTCTTATGCTGAGATCAGATTCTCCCCATAGATTCTTACCATAAACTCATAATCCTGAGCTAATCTAGGAGACATTGTGGAGAACACTGTACGTCCTGATTAAAAATTTCAAGTTCTTAAGGCTCAACTACACTTTATTAAGTAGTTTCAGTGGTTAATTAACCTCACTAGACAAATTGAGCCTCTTATTTTTATTCTAAATTCTTCTGACTCTAGCTCTCCAGCACAGCTTTTTGCTAAGAATGTGTTTGCTGGAGCACTTCACCATAAGATTTCATGTTTCTGACCTGATAGTTCAAGATAGCAAGATAGCTTTTTGCTTGCCTTATCTTATGGTCACAGTCCTATTTAAAGCATAGATTTATCTGATTGTTGTTTGTTAGATAAATACTCCTCTATCAGAAATGTTAACATACAAATCCCCTACAATCATGCACACACGCGTGTGCACATACACACACTCACACACACAAAGGTATTTTGTTTCTCTTTAGCCAAGCTTACCAAGCTAACTTAATGATTTATAACTTTGAAGGACAGATTTTTACGTATTTTACTATGTCAGACTTCATATTTTATCTTTCACAAAAAATGCAGACTATCAAACTGCACAACAGCAATCACACGGGAATAATTTTATTTGAAAATTTATCGGTTTTGTCCCCATGGACAAGCATAGAACAGATGTCATGGTGCTGACTCAAGTAGTTTTCATTTATAAATCAGGTTAATACCCAAGTAATTTAAAATAGTAATTTGCTAGAGGAAAAGTCAACCGACTTGTCCAGCTCTCACTGAGGGTGCTCAATGGAGGGGTTCATTTCAAACCCAGGAATTTTAGGTCTATGTGAATCTTACATGTCTCACCAGGAACAGAAGCAGCAGCGATGCAGGGGAGCTGGGTAACAGAGCTGGAGGTAACCCACCTGCTGGCATCGCCAATACAGCCTATTCTATATGTTAGTATTGCTAAAGCTGCTTTCTTCAGCAGCCTGGCTCCCAGCAGTGAATAAAATACTACATTGGCTTCATACGTTTTATTTAGATGCATGCATATGATAAAGAATATGTTGGATATTGGGACATACGTATTCATAACATATTAACTACTAGCTACCATATCAGCCCCAAATTTTTGCAATGATTGCTCTGCTAAAAGGGCAAATGGGCTACAAGCTGGGTCATATCATATAAAGAAATTCTCATAAACCTCCACAAAAGTTATCTGCAAAGGTTAATCCAT
The DNA here is from genome assembly GCA_013400375.1 of Thinocorus orbignyianus. Lineage (NCBI taxonomy): Eukaryota > Metazoa > Chordata > Aves > Ciconiiformes > Thinocoridae > Thinocorus > Thinocorus orbignyianus. The sequence goes on along the minus strand of VXBW01003284.1, from coordinate 21,830 downwards.
CCTTAATGTATTTCCAGGGAGGTAGGATTTTTTTTAAGGAATTTTGACCCAAGATTTATTTCAACAGCAAGAAACAAAGTCTCCTATTGATGTGGAAGGTTTTGTCTTCAATAATGCATATGGTGTTTATGAAACTCCCTCTTTTTCCTTAAAACGTAAAAGACAAACAGATTTTATAGCCTGGTAAAAAAAACAGTGGACATAATAAGCCTGGTATTCTGAAGTAAACAGTTGATGGATTTGAGGTGTGAAATATGCTCTAACATAAAGAAAACCAAAATACATCCAAACAGTTAATGTGGTTTGATATTTCTCTTCAGTAAGTGAGTATTTTAGTTTGGACCAGTAATGGATCTGTAATAGAACATTATTATAGACTTTGTTTATGTTTTGTTTTATGGTTTTTTTATGATTTAAAGAGTAATGCTTTGATTCTTCCAATTGAGTGGTCCTTTGCATTAACTGCTTTGCATGATCATTAACATAAAATCAACAAGTAAATAAGGACCAACGCTGTTTAATTAATAGAGAGGTAGCTGTTAGCTACTTTTGTTGCCTTCTTTGTTTAATCAGAACATGCAGATTTTCTTCCATAAATTCAAGTCAAATTTGAAAGAGTAGCTGGACATAAATTTCTTATAATATCTTGAGGCACAAAACCATGATGGCAGAATGGAGCATCCAGTAGAAAGGTGATACTGGGAGTTAATCATCTTAATTACACCTTATTCTGAAGTTCCATTTCTCAAACTCCACTTCCCAGTGATTAGATTTTATTATGCCTTTATGGAAAGGTCAAAAACTTCACACCACCAAATAGCTATCAACTGTTTAAGTGCCTTCTCTAAACTTGTAAGTTTAATTCTACACATATAATGAGACGTGCTTAGTTTTTACTTCATTTTATTGTCTTTTTATCTTTTTCTTAAATTCCCAATTTCCTCCTGAAATGCAACTATTCCACTTAGACATAACATTTTACACTCAGCATTCCATGTATGGACACAGCCACTTCTCAATTTCACTGCTGCCCTGTTTTGGACCTCCAAGACCCGAGATATCCAGAGATGCCTGCGGGACATTTGCTTTCATGTTCACGGAGCTCCTCTGAGCGTTCACCACAGATTACTAAATACATCCCTTTGTGACTCCTTGCCAAGACAGTCTCCCATCCTCAAACCATAACTTGCGATTTTACTCCATGTGTATTATTTTCTATTTGGTTTTATTAAAATACATCCTGCTTGTGGTGACAACCTAATTAAGCCGTTTGGCTTGCACAGCATAGGTAACTTTTTTTCCTTATTTATTACCCTGCCAATTTCTCTGTCATCTGCACACATTATTAGCACAGATGTGATGCCAGTGTCTAGAATGATCTTTCATCAGACGGAGTCACTCTCTGGTGAGCCCATTAAAAAGGCCAGGCTTTCTTTATCTGTTCCTAATAATAACTCAATTTTGTATCTATAAGTGACCCAGGTTTCAATCCTTTCCATATTAACTGCATGTAATACAAGCTTTTTAATGAAATCATGATGTGGTTCTAAGTTAGTGTTATAATCTCAGATAAAACCCTGTCTTCTGGGAAATAAGCTTTCCTGTAACTGCTTCACAGGTGGGGACTGATGGGGATTGATATCACCTTGAACAGCTTCCCCCTTCACTCTGTGCTGGGAAAGGGGAGGTCCAGGAGAAGTGTCCTGTCTCAGCAGAGGGTCAAGAGTTTCCCATGGTCTTTGCTTCATGCCACAGTATGTGCCCTGTCTGCAGGGACCAACCTGAGAATTAATGAGTTCAGAGAGTTCTCAATACCTTCTTCCTCAATTGTTGCGTTCTGGCAGAGTTCAAAAGCACATAGTTAGCTCCCTTTGTTTGCTAGCATTTACTTTTATGCTTTAAATTAGATACTGGTTTTAAGATGTGGCTAGAAGCTTCATATGTGCGTGCACATTGTATTCTATTATTTGAGTGGTGAAAACTGATGAATACTTCAGGCCTAAGCATGCTAGGTGTTAATCAAATAAAAACAGATGATGTAGTCCTTGTCCAAAGAGACTTATATAGCTCCAAAGCCTAGGTATCTGTCCTTATCTTCCACATATGCTTTCTAGTACTCTCAGCCCTTCATAATATCTCTCATTAGCAGAATCACAGAGTCACAGAATTGTCTAGGTTAGAAGGGACATTTAAGATCATATAGTCCAACCATCAACCTAATTCTGATAAAATCTATCACTAAACTATGTCTCTAAGCCTGCACTTTAATGCATCAAGGTCATTACATGTGAAACTTTCAAAAAAAAATGCAAGACATTAACTTTATTTAAGATGAAGATGAAGGGTTTGGTCTTCTACACTGCAAAACATGCTCTGGCCAGTTCTGAAAATCACTGAGGCATATTGTGTGCAGCATCAAGTCAGGACTTCCAGCATCTCTGAAGAAGTACTTGAACCCTGGCAGGTGGCGTTCAAGAAATAGTTAGCAGTGTATTAACGAAGTCACCCTGAGAAATGCCTATGAAATTCTTGGCACAAAATGAGGAAAAAAGAGCCAAATACTCACCTAAAGTAAATTGCTCTATTCCCATCAAATATAGTCATGCCAATTTATACCTTTTCCTGAAGGTATGCATTTTCCACTGAACTTTAAAAGCAGTCCATAGTTTATATGTCCTTATATTCACACTTTTCAAAAGACTGCATTTAATTGAGTGTCTTTTCCTGTTTCCATTACACATCTGAGTAAACTATAGCCAAAGCAGGAAATGCCTACAAGCACTGAAAGGATGTCTGCAAATCAAAATTATCCTAGAAAATTCTGCCAATAGTCTCGTAAGTATTGTTTTTACCCATGCCACATCCCGCTTATCTTCCTGTATTTTTTTGTCAGGTCACTTTTGGAGAGGGCTATTGCATTCTGCACTTTGTCTTATTTTTTTCAGTCATAGAATCATAGAATGGTAAGAGTTGGAAGGTACCCTAAAGATCATCAAGTTCCAACCCCCCTGCCATGGGCGGGGACACCTCCCAGTACAGCAGGTTGCTCAAAGCCCCATCCAGCCTGGCCTTAAACACTTCCAGGGATGGGGCATCAACAACTTCCCTCGACAACCTGTTCCAGGGCCTCACCACCCTCACAGGAAAGAATTTGTTCCTAATATCTAATCTAAATCCCTCCTCTTCCAATTTAAAACCATTACCCCTTGTCCTATCACTCCACTTCCTGACAAAGAGTCCCTTTCCAGCTCTCCTGTAGGCTCCCTTCAGAGACTGGAAGTCATTCATATCTTGGTTATGAACCTGACTCTTCACACACCCTAAATGATACTGATTTGAAAGCTAGTTATGTTCAACCTTCTTATTATGCTTCATTTTGTCTGACCTCTTTCTCTTCCCTTCCTCTAGTTGTAGGCAAGTACTTCCAAAAACCCAACTCCAAAATGCATGCTAGAAATCCTGAGCAGTTTTGTGTTTCTTTTTTTCATAAAAAAATAAATCATCATTGTGGTCATCCCTCGACTCTTTTTGATACACTTAATCTCTGATGACTTTAGGCCAAACCAAAGGAATTGCAGTAAATATTTTAAAAGCCTTTATCACATTCATGTTAGAGGCTTCCAACCTTTTCCTCAAACTTGCTCTACATTTGTTAGCCTGAAGATAAATTTCCATTTTTGATTTAAATGGGCAATGTACACAAAGTGCCTGCCAAGGGAACATCTAGATGGATCTACCCTGAACTGTACAGGGTCAGACAAAGGTATCAAAGGCAGTTTGACTGCTGGCAGTAGTAGCAGCCAGTGTCCCCCTCTGTGCAGCAGTTGCTGTCTGTAGCCCTGTGAGACATTCTGCAAGAAGCCCCTGTTGCAGCGTGCAGATACCTGCCTGTTAGCTGCTTCTAAGTGTGTTACTGTGATTTCCCAGAGTTTTCAGGCAGGTTTGGGAAACAGAGAAACAGAGCTTAAACGGCCACTTGTAATATTTTTTTTCTGAATCATCTGAAGTGAATGGAATTACGCTGTCATTAAAACAGTCAGAAGGTCTGCCAACTTTGTAGAAATAATCCAGCTGAAGTACCTGAGCGCTGCTGCCTTCTTGGCCCAGTATGGCTATAAATACTTAATATTCATGGTGTGAGAGAGATCTTAATACAAATATTTGGCTTGAAGTCTTGAATGTCAAGAGCTTTTTCTGCGGTCCTTATCTCCTTAAATGCAGTCAAACCTCATAGAGTAATTGGGAAAAAATGCAAGGGAGCAGATAGTGTTATCTTAAAGCAATACCAGAGCAGGGAAATTAAAGATTTATGCTAGCTGTTACCTCCGACTTGGAGCCCAAATTAGGTGACCTAAGCAACTAAAATATCTATCAAAGGTAACTGGCAAGTAATTTTTAAAGTACACACCTGCCCTGTTAAATAAAGGAATCTTTCATGTTGTGGTTAATATGGCTTGGCAACCGAGCTAAGAAAGAGATATTGACACCTTTAAACTTGTGCTGCTCTCTTGTTCTTTTAATGTCTTTTTACACTGACCGCTCATGCAGTAGAGGTGGCAACAGGTATGGACCTCAAAGTCAGCAGAGTCTGCTCCAAGGGCTAATGAGGCAGGTGGAGAATCCAGGCGTTGGGCTCACATTCTAGAAATGTAGCACAACGACACGCATAATGTAACGTAAGGGCTTCGGTGGGTCGGGGAAATATGATCCGTGATTAATCTGACCTTCATTTACCTTGTTGAATCAAGCTCCTCACTCAGCGTGGGCTGTAATCAGTCCTGCTGTCTGTGGCTCTTTGTTAAATCTGCACTGTTTGTGTTTAGTCAGCTGTGAAAAGGGCCCGAGAGAATAGTTTCTTCAGTGCAAGGTGTTAATGTCAGTCTCCCACACACATCAACTTAGAAACAGAACCAAATTTCTTTTTGGAGGCTCTTCAACTTAAAGGTGAACCGTCTGAATCACTGTTCCACCCCGAGTAGGTGTGATTTCTTCTTACTTGACTTACATGACAGCAACCAAATGCAGATATCATTAATATCCCCTTTCTATTCTTTTTTTTTCCGATTACTTTTATTCAAGTTTAAAAGATCTAAGGGAGCTTTGCTTTGAGACTGAAGCAAAAAGCTGATCTATGAAAGGGTTTTGTTAGTTTACCTTCAAATGATGCAGCTAGCAAAACCTGAATAGAGCTGCAGTTGTTCAAGCAAAAAGCATGTCTTTCTTTTATCAACACATCTTGGTTTGGAGAGCTGCTTTCAATAGACTGGAAATAGACAACATTTTCTGTGGCACACAGAAAACCTCCAGCAACAGGGTTTGCGATTTAAATTTCATACGCGTGTGTCTTCAGGTATAGACTATGTTCTAGTAGCCATTAAGGTTTAATGATACAATTAATGAAGCCTAAATGTTAAATAAATTCTACATGTGAATAAATACAGAGTGTTCCAGCTTTCTTGGGGGATGACAATGTAAGCAGTAACTGAATGCCATAAAAAAATCATTTTATTGTATTTCCATAGGCAGCACAAAAGGGAAAAGCAGTGACATAGATAGACAAAGGCAAAAGTTTAAAAGGTCAAGGTTTCAACTACTGTAAGTGCCATGGCTCCATAGGCTTCGGGGGATTCATAGCAAAACACACTTGTTGAAAAGCTGGACTTACTTTAAAATCACAGAATCCATTCGATGGGTACGTCGTTGAGAGTCAGGATGCAGTGGGGTATAGGATGAGTCAACAGACCATGTCTTTTTTCCCTCTCTCTGTTTCTGATCTACCTTAGGTCCCACCATTCCCCACAAAAGAGGATTATTTTGTTGTTATAAGGAAAAAAGGGGGGAGGGTCTCTCCTTCCTCCACCCCCACACACCCCTCCCCCCACAGTAAAACCCTCAAGGAAAAAAATCTTTCCTGGTTTTATCCTAAAATATTTGGGTAAATCACTTTTTCTTGTAAAGTTCAGTGCTGGCCTCGCTGAGACAGAGTGCAGTAAAAACTGTATTTTATAATACTTTTTTTATTATTATACTTATTTTAAAATATTGGGATTTTAAAGAGAGATAGCAATGCATACTGATTCCCCTGCTTTAAAACAGGCATCTTTTAGGCAGTAAAGACATACCACAGTCTGTGTCCCAGCTGAGAGCAAATCCCACAGCAAATGGGACCATTTGTTATGGCTTGTGGAAATGTATAGCACTCCCTAATGTGGGAAAAAAGTAATAAAAAGATGGATGATTGCCCATCCAATTCTCTATTTGTTCAAAAAATCTAGATAAGAATGTTTTAAAAGATAAACTGTTAATTGGCATGTTTCACAAGTTATGAAGAAGTTTAAATGCATGATAAACTGTGTAAGAGGAAGGGATTTTCTTCTTGGGTTTTTTTTTTTTTCACCTTTAAGCTACCAGGACGGCTAATTCTCTTATAACTTTGCTCGAGGAGTCATCAGAGACCTCACATGTTCGCTTTGAACTTTTTCTGCCCCGAAGAAAGACGGAGAGATAAATTTTCTCCTGAGTGTTTTTCAGTACTCGAGTTAAAAAGTCAAAGCCAAACAGTGTGAATAAAGCTCACCTTCCCTCTCATTACTCAGGATTTATTTGCATAGATTTTTCCACTGTCATAATTTTCTCTTCTTCTTCTTTCTCCACAAGTCAAGTCTGGAGACTCTGAGGAGTTGCCTAGGAAAGGGTGATAAGAAATTAATCTCTCCCATGGCACTAATATATAGATCCAGAGATAGATACTTCATTTGATCTTTACAATTAAAGAGAAGGGGAAAAGAACATAAACCCAGCCTTCCCCTCCCCCTTTCATAATCCATTATTAGTAACAGTACCTTTTCCTATAGTGTTCTCACATGTGTCCTTCATTATTCTGAAAGAATAGAATAAGATTAGCTTGATTTATCATTGACATTGCTCCCTGACCTTAAAAAAGGCTGTCTTTTAATCCACCCCACAGAAAAAAAACGCTGAGTGAATTTCTAAGAGGTGGGTGAAGTAGTTGCCGTAGCCTCAAGGCAGCAACAATGTAAATGCTAACAAGTTATTCTGGTTTTACATGTCTATTCACCTTTATATAGATTCTACCACCTCTGTGTCTCACACTGCATGTGTTAATGCTCAGAAAGTTCTTTTGGGCCCCATAAACAGTCTCATAATATACTTGAATGTAAACTGAAATAGTTTCCTCTAATTCTCTGTTGCCTATTTAATGAGCATATTCTTGCTCTGCACGTTTACCTAGCGCCTGGTTTTGCCACCCATACACAGTCTCCCATTTTATAACACCTCCCCCCCCCTTTTTATTTTAATTCAGCACAATACCTTGGATTGTGACAATTGCTTATTCAGTTTCAGAGAAAGTAGAAAATACAATACTATTCTGCAAGGCCAGCCCGCGTCTTGAATCCATATGTTTGAGTGTGTAGGAAAACTGGATCTGATGCCCCCACCGATAGCAAATTAGGGCAGGAAAGACAGTGGTGGGAAGAGCAAGGAGCAATCCAGTCTGTAACTGTACCCTCACGAGTGGCTGAATGGATGCAAAAGCCAAGGGAAAGATGCTGTGTTTTATTATCAGCCCCTGTACAGCACATTTCCCTCTTGCCCGAGTCAGTAATTTCAAGTCAGAATATTCTTACTTTGGGGGCTGAGAAATAAATTTACAATTCAGGCCACTTGCTTCACAACTTGTTGGAGCAAGAAGCCTCCCAGAAGTAAGAAAATCTTTCTGTGAGCTGAATTACATTTTTGCCAAAGCCTGTGCGGATCCAGAATGGCTCTTACCAAAGTCAGTGCAATAGTGTCCGCTGCTGTCAGCAGCCAAACGTCTGACCCAAAAGTGAGAAACCCAGTACCATCTGCTGGCCACAGCCAAAACCCTGCATGCCCAACACCAGGGTGCCCCAAGGGCTTCCATCAGAGCGACCCAGCAGGATCCTGGCATTCAGGGCACCTATGGCAGCGCTACTGACTCTCACAGCTACAACATTAATCTAAGTAAACTCCAAGTGGCGTCAGGAACAATATGACACGGTACTTTATTTTTAATGGGAACATGCTGGTGTAATTTAGGGAATAAACACCCAAATGTCAAAGCACTTTAGGAAGAATACAAGAGCAGAAACCAGCATATTAGCAGCAACAGAGAAAGACAAGAAGGAAAACACAAGCCAGAGGATGGATAGGAACGGATAAGTAGGCAGGATAGCTCATACCATGCCTGTTTAATTTTCTTTGACAGATTATGTCTAAAACTCAGTGAAAAAAAGTTCCAGAATAAAAAAAAAAATATTTTCCATGCTTGCTCCTTCAGAAGCTGATTAAGTAATGAGCAGGCTACAAATTCAGCTGGTGCAAGGGGCTGCACAGAAGAGCAACTGCAGAGCAAAATTAGGGTCTTGCTGCCAGTAATGGTAGCTGTCTCCAAACTGGCTGGGGATCTGAGCAGTTGCAGTTTGCACACAGGCAAGCACAGGCTGGAACAGGGATGCTCAAAATTTGAACCAGCTAATATATTTGTCCAGGCAGCTGCAACCATGCTAGACCCAGATACCTCCACGGGAACCCACCTGTTAATGACCCCGCAATGGGTTTTTAGCATGGAAGGGGGTAGATTGCAATTAGAAACATTGAACCTGCTCTCAATCTCTCTTGTGCAAAGCAAATCAGGAGTTACAGGGCTGTAAAGGCTGGAGGGGGAGGAACCGGGAGCGCAAGGCAGAGGTGGTCAGTCCCAACCCAGGTTTCACAGGCACAGGAATGAAAAATAACAAGGGAAAGACCAGGTTTCACATAAACAGAGCGGCTGAAATTCAAGCCTGAAGAATTTCAGGGCTTTTTTTACCCTCTATTTATATAAAATTTATAATGCAAATACAACTGTATTTTTGTACGCCGTGCCTCTCAGCTCTATTTATAATTTGACCATCATTTTCAAACCTGGCTGATTAATATTAGGCCATTAAAATCATGCTCAGATTTCTAAACAAACATTCTCCTTTTTTATTGTTGTTGGAAGTGTTGAACTCCTGCCTTCCCCTATAGCATGTGTAGGACGGTTTTACCTTTCAGCAGACTCTTAGGGTAAAGTAAAACAAACACTTTGCCATGACATGAGAGTCTCAGAAATTAGACTCCTGAGGATATCCTGTTGTAGCAGAGGTGCTGCTCTTGCCCCAGCCCCCAAGCTCCAGCAGAGTGAACTTGAAATCACAGACTCACACAAACTTGGGTGGAAAGGGGGTCATCTGTCCCAGCCCCTGGCCAGCACAGGGCCAAGTTCAAAGCTGGGACACTTTTTTTCCTCCTCTCCCAGCAGGTATTTGCATGCAGTCAAATACCTCCCCTTCTCCAAACTAAACACCATGAGGTGGGCTCCAGCCCCCTGAGTGCCCCTGCCAGATCCACTTCTGTCCGCCACCAACCTTCTCATGCCCCTCAGATTTCTGCTGCCGGGACTTCCTCCAGCCGTGGGGCCAAGGGTTTGCTTTTGTCTCCATTGAACTTCACTTTCCTCCTGTTAGCCCATTTCTCCAACCTGCCCATGTCCCCCTGAACCCCAGCCCTGCCCACCAGAATATCAACCATAATTCCCATCCTAGCCACTTCATCCCACACCAGCTCAATTTCTTTGCCTGTTCCCCATGCAAGTAGATAGGAAGTGCCATTAAAATACAAGTTAGAAGATACAAGGTAGAAGATCTCATCCGCATGACTGAGCTGAGTCTATACGCTATAACTTGTTCCCAAATGGTTGCTCATGCCACCTGCATCTACAGTAACTGCCCACAGATTGGCACCACATGTACTCTGCATTAAACTTAATGATTTGCCTTCATCAGAATGTCCTGACTGATATCAGATTGTTGTAAGTACAGCCAAAAGCCCTATCACTTTATGTGTTTGCTACTTTCTCTGTAAGATAATACCCTCACCTTATTTCGTAGGGGATCAGGAGGATGAATGCATTATTAATGCGGAAAGCATTCAGATTTGGGGGGAGGAGGGGTGAGAAGCACCAGCACTTACGAATTATCTTATGAATACAATATAAATTATTCAGCAACTATACATCCTTCTCACAAAGGAAATCATAGAGTTTGGTCCTACTGAGCTTAGAGAATCCTAACGAGAGAGGGGAAAAAAAATTAAATCGTAAAAAAAAAATAAACGTAACCAAAAATGTAAATACAAATTAAAATAATTTTGCCTTATTGACAAAGTGTGCCCACATGTCACACTTTACTTTAATAGTGACTTTGTCCACCATTTTAGGAAAGAAAAATGCCCATTTTTCACGATATATGCTCATGCGATTCCAGTTTTACTTTGGTATGCTTATTTATTAATCTATTTTATTTGTTTATTGCTTTTTTTTGTGTGTGGAATGAAATCTCATATATTCTCTACTGTGCCGACTTTGATTGATTATTGCTAATAATAATACAACAAAACAAAACAAAACAAAACCAAAAACCCAACCCTTTAAGATTAAAAGTGTATTGTTATGCCTATGGTAATTTTACCATGGATTCTAATAAAGCCAGAACTCCAACCTAAAGCTTTCAGAAACTAGAGGAATGTCTGTAGAGAGAATCTGGAACCTACTGGAGTTTATATTGCTTTCCTTTTCAAGCTCATGCTCTTTCACAGCAGCAGAGGCTTTTGGTTTAAACCAGAAAGGCAGCTAGTGTAGTGTAAGTGAGGTCTTTCTGAACTTGGAGTCGAGGTTTATTTTTTTTCTCTCCAAATCCTACACAAAGTATAGGAAAAAAAAAATTCTCAAAACATTTCTTTCTAATTTACTTTGTTAACTGCAGTCTCTCCCACTCATTGGTGTACTTGTTCTGCTAAATACAAGTAAAAGTACTGAAAGTACTTAAGTGATCTGTTGATGGGTCATGTAAATACACTCTTTAAAGGGGTACTAATTTTAGAGATAATTACAAGCATTCTACTCGACTCCATTTTTTGTTGACAGCATTTCTCAAGTATTAACAACCCATTTTAGGAATAATACAATCGTGCCAATGAGATGCTTACATTCACTGCAAAAAAAGAAAGTGCAAAATTCAGTTTAGAAGAGAAAATAAGACAAATTAGGTTATCACCTACAAGAGATCCATTTCTCTCTTGGTCATTCTTTTGTACTCTAGGACTATCTCTAGTTGGTACATCAAAGCCTGCAACCTGTCCACTGCTTCATAGTAGATATCTAAAATCTGCTTGGTACGTTCATCTGCAGAAAGAAATTAGAGACAAGCCCCATGGCTCCCATAAATGGAAAGAATTCCATTGGTTTTAATGAAGCTTTGCTGCATTGCACTTCTTCTGGACATCCGCCCTGTGTGTTAAAACATTTCTGACACGGAGGAAAAGGGGAGGGGGTATTTTCCAGTAGCTGGGGAAGAGGTTCTGGGGCACCATTTGGGTACCCCTTCTCTTTGCTGCCCCTGAGCAGGCACTTCAGATTGATCCATGTTAGAAAAAACATAGCTTTAATTACAGTCATAGGAACATGATACATTGGTATTTTTTTTCAAACCACCATAAATTCTCATCCCTTACCAAAATAAGGTTTATTTTGCTCTCTTTTTTGAAGGGAAGGCATACTGCTGCAACGACCTCTATGTAAGTAATACAAGTTTCTCTTAAAACTAAACCTGTGATCATTCCAGTGTAGACAAGCCCCTTGGTTTTCTCTTCTTCAGCTTAGTTTTGAGGGATGAGTAGGGTAGGGTTTCACCTGAGGAGGATGTTGTATTGTTGGTTGAATTCAGGTCTTCTCCAGTTGCTGCTCACTTGTACTTGCACAGGAGCTCACACCAGGGCATGGGTGCAGAATGGTGGCACAGCTCTCCACGCTGGTGACCCAGGCTTTGAGAAAACTCGTCCTGTCTTACTCACTCCAGCACATCTACCAAGCAAGAGGGTTTGTTGTTCTATGATTTGATCCTCCATGAGAGGACCCTTCTCGAAACACATCTTTCTCTGAGGCAAATATGTATGTGCATCTCTACATACACATGCATGTCCTCTGCCCCCACGGTCTTCGTCAACAAAATGTATGATCAGCAATGCTACAATACGGATTGGGATGTGTAGCTACATGTTAAGTTTGGGGGTTTTGGGGTGTGGTTTTGGGTTTTTTTGAGGGGGTGGGGGTGGAGGGGTTTTTTTGGTGCTTTGAGTTTTTTGTTTGGTTTTTTTTTTTAATAAAGTAGGCCCATGACTGTTGAGGTTTTATAAAGTACAATAAGCTGATGACAACGTGAAGGGCTTTTTCTTTAGTTTTAGAAATTTTACAAGGTGAAATAGCTTCTCTACAATTCCGTCACTACAGCATCTTCCAAGCAAAAAGAAACCCTCAAGATAACATTTATTTGCTCCCCTCCAAATGAAGGAAAAGCATAAAGAAGTGATTGTCACTCTGTTCCTGGGTTTGGGTAGACCAGGGACAGAACACAGATTAATCCCAAGCTTCAAGCTCTGATTACTGCTGAGAAACAAAGGGTATGTGGTGATAATTGGATGGATGTTAATAAGGGTCTTAGTATGTATCACTAAACAATAGAAATCTTGCAATGCAACTGGAAAAAAAGCCTTTCTTTCCGAACCGTTAGAACGTAGTGAAGGACTGCTGGCACATTGGTCCCGTTGACTTTCACTGGACTCTAATGCTGATGTGTTCAGTCCAAGGTATGAAAGGAAGCGTGTTTGTGTATTGTATCTGTGTGTGTTTACTGATGTGTGCAAACACATAGACATAAATACTCATTTACAGGCGTGAGCCCTGAAATACTAAAAAATAAGTCCTTCCACAACTGTTGGGGTTGACAAATCTGATGATTGCCTCGCTGTTTTACAGCAAGTTGTAGACTTAGTGAAAGATGGTGACAAGCAAAGTTAAGATACACCCTACCAGAAAGACTGGGGCAATCTGTGCCTTTGCAAGCAATCAGAAAGCATCCATGGAAGCTCACCCTCATGGAAGGCAAAATGGTTAGCTTTTCCTGGCACTATGCAAAGGAAAGAGATAAAAAGTAATTATACTGTATTTAGTGACCACACTGCAGTTGCAAATGCTCACATGGCTCTAGCTTGCCAATAAATCTTTCTAGCTGGGCTATCATTACTCTTGCAACAGTAAATATAAACACTGATGAGCACAAATGTAGACTGTTACGAGATTGTGTGATATCTGAAAATCCTGCAGCTGCTCTTACTCCAAATTAAGTCCAAGTTCATCTGGAGGGACTGAGATTTATAGAACTGAGAGTCTGCTAAGAAAAAAACCCAAAGGTCTTTTCTCTATCTAGGAAGTTACAGAGCAATCAGCTTGAATGATAACACGGTCTCATCCTGGTCTTGAAGCTGATTCTGTGAACACTTACTGCTGAAATTAAACGCCATTTCAGTTGATAATCTTTTTAACCTGACAGTCTCCCTGTGCTGCAAAAATCCTTGCATACTGGGTGAAGTATTTTTGCCTCAGGGTAGTTTCAGTATCAGGCCCCTTCAAGTCCTAATAAGGAAGCAAGTGAATAAACGTACAAATATGCATGATAAGTATGCAAAGACACTGCCTCTATTCTTATCACAGAGGGCTTGATCTAAATTTGTTAACATATCTAAATGGAAAACACTGCAATTAGTGTTACACTAGAAGTCATATAAAAATGTTGATTTTCCCTCTAAACATTTTTCAAAAACATTTGATTTTTTAATAATGTATACAATGGTTATTTTCAAGTCAAAGTTTTCCTTTTTTTTTTTTTTTTAAAAAAAAAAAGGACCAACAACCATAGTAAGTTTAATCACTAGATACCCACAGGTACTTTCAGTTCCAATTCTGATATATTTATGAAAAAAATTCTGGAGGTACCTTGCATGTCTCAGTTATGTTTTCTCCAGTCTTTCATAGTTAACAGAATTAGAGACCTAACTTAGTTAAGTTGCAAGTGAGCATTAGGTGGTTAGTATCATTTACAAAAAAGAAAAAAAAAGAAAGAATGTAAGGCTGATGAGCTAATTCTATATTAAGGACAAGTAAGGAAAGACTTCTATAATGAGGAATTTTATGTAAATGATCCAAAATATTTCAAGCTGACTCACAGATTTGCATCCTTCATTACAAAATTTTAATTTAATTTAAATGATGTGTTTAAAGTCTCGAAAATAAAAGAACAAAACAACTTGGTGCAGAAAATACAACACAATGTAATCTGTTATGTCCTCTTAATATTTCCCCTCTTTATCAAGCAAAAAAGAAAAAAGCGAGCAGCCTACACAGAGCCAATTACACAGAGGAATCATAAGCATCTGCAGCTTGTGAAAATACTGCCAGTCACAAATTTACCGTGACACAAGACAGAGGAAGCTACAGTTTGAAGCCCAAGCTGTCAAGTCTGATTTTGGAAGTCTCAAAACGTGTAGTTAAACTTAGCCATGTTAGGAATATATTCAAAGGAGATGGCCAAGGGGCATGCGGGAACTACCCCGTTCCTATTATCTTTCCTAACTGGTGTTTCGAATACCAACATTAGAGGAAATCCTGAAACTAGTGGGAGAAAATCAGCACCGTAGGATCTAATGAAAGGGAGGAACTGTAGCCTTCGTGTGGTGTGGGGCTGCAGCAAACACAGGCTACCTGGGGGGCTCATGCAAAGGCATTTATGTTGTGACTTTGAGAGGGGGAGGAAGGGAAGGACGAAGGAAAGGAGGTAAGAACTTCTCACTTCGCAGCACTGACAGATTAAGTAGTACCACTTGATTTGAGAGTAAGTAAAGTACAGTAAAAAATTAAGGAATCGTTTTGGTTGTAATGGAGATTTGTACTGATTTATTGAACCTGTTGCTCAGTCTTTCAAATGACCCACTGTGTTATTTAGGAACTGCAATAGTACAAAAAAAAAAAAAAAAGATTACTTACTAGCAGAGAATTCATCTCTGTATCCACTGTTTTTCCAGTAATTATAAGGTATTGAAAGTGAAAGGCCTTATTATACTCCCATTGCAGTAACGGCAAAACACTGTTGATTTCAAGAGTGTTGATTTCAAGGGGAACAAGACAGAGACTAAAAATAGATTTGGTGCGGGTATGTCTTAATTTAAATACTTAGTTTTAAAATACAGCTGGTCAAAGTATGGAATTAGGAAGTTTATTTTGAATTTTTAAATATTCATCTTCACTGCATTTTGAATACCATAATACTGTTTTTTAAACATTTACTAGTACTGTATTTTAAATTTAATCATAGGCAGTCAGCTGAGTTTCTTCTCCTTCTTACACATTTTTATTCATGCCCACGTAGAGCACTGGATCCTGTGAACAGAGGCTGTAAGTGTATGAAGTCAACTACAGCCACATGGAAATTAAAAGTGAAAAGCAGGTCTGACTCATTACTCTTGTAATAGTTTGGTTTACTGCTAGAGCAAAGGGCTTGGATATTACACTTTTTTTTTTATTTCTTCTTTCTTGGACAAAATCCTAGTGAAAACTTTTGGAATATGAAAAAAGAAAATTAAAATCCCAAAACTTCAGGGAAAATGTTTGTTTTATACAAAGCTACTCCTGCTAAAAATAGAAAGACTGTAACTTTGTACACACCTGTATAAATAATGTGTGTGCAAACTCGGAAGGGAAAGTAAAACCTCTCTGTTGTCGGGGTATCAACAGCAGTTTAAATGGAAATTTGTATTAAATAGATGGATAAGTATTGGCTCTTCAAAAATACATCTTCTCAGGAGTCTCTATTTGAAGATTTTAAGGCTAGAAAACAATATTGTGCTAGTTTACTCTGAGCATGTAATATCAAAACATGAGCCATAGGACTTATTGGTGCCTTTTCAAATTCAGTAGCAGTGCTTGATTTAAGATTTCAATTAAAGACTTTTCACACCAATTGTTTCAGTGGTTAATTTTCTCTGTCCTTAAAAGCCTGATACTTTGTCTACAACTTTGAGCTGTAGATGTCCCTATGTTCGTGTGACAGATTGACAAGTCCTCTGCTAGCTCTTTTCCCACGCATTTGTTCTTCTAGAGGGTTGAGTTACTTCATTGAGAAGTTAAAGGGAACGCTATCTTTAAAAGTGAGCCATTTTCCAGTTCTTTCATTATTATCAGTACTCTTCTCTGTGGTTCCTCCAATTTATCATCCTTCTTGAAGTGCAGATAATTGAATGGGACTACGTTAGTAGTAGCCACACCACCAGTACCAAGCAGAGAGCTCGTATAACCTCTGTTCTCCTTCCTTTCATGTCCCTTTCTGTGTACCCAGTAACCACAGCAGCTCTTTTGGCCATGATACCACGTGAGGTGCTCCCAGTCAGATCAGTTTCCTGCCAGCATGAGCATCACAGAATTGTCATAGTTGGAAAGAACCTCTGAGGTCACCGAGTCCAACCATACACACAGAAAAAACCCCTACAATCTCATGCACTACAGCATGCCCCGAAGTGCCACATCTGCATGTTTCTTAAATACCTCCAGGGATGATGACTCCATCACCTCCCTGGGCAGGCCGTTCCAGTAATTCTTCCTAATATCTAATCTAAACCTCCCCTGCTGCAACTTCAGACCATTTCCTCTGGTCCTGTCATTATTCACTTGGCAGAGGAGGCCAACACCCACCTCCCTACAACCTCCTTTCAGGTAGCTGTAGAGGCCAATGAGGTCACATACATGGGTTTTTTTTAGAAACCTTTACCCCTCTATTCATTGTTCCCCAAAACGGCAGCTCGCATCTAGAGATGATACAGCATACCTTGCGCCCTTCAGTAGCCATAGAGACTGAGTAAAGAAAAGTCATTTTAGAATTCTTGAACCAAAAACTTGGCATTTGGCAAGGGAAGTAATCCATATGTCTTGCATTTTCCAACACTGAATCATACTTTAAATCCTGAGTAAGACCATTGAATTAAGAGGAACCTTTGAAAGTGTAAAATATTATACAGTGTGATGTTGATAGAGAGAGGGAACTATTGCAGGCTGCATCTACATCAGTCTTAGTCTGAATCAGGAGTGCACTTGTGGAACAAATCTCCTAACCCTCCCCCAGTGCTGTGCTTTGGTACGCAGAGCAGAGCCATTCCTGAGGATAAGAAGAGCTGCTTTCCCTCTGACTGAAACTAACCCAGCTGGTGCACCCCAGGCGCGTATCCAGGGTGCTCCAACTGGCCACTGCCAGGCAGTCTGTGGGACCAGCCCCAAGAGGCATCTGGAGGCTGATGTTGGTGTGATGTAGATGTTTGGTCCCTCCAAGCACTGCTTCATCCTACCCACCTGCATCATGCTGCTTGCTTATCTAGACAGAGCCACATGTTGTTCCATGAAACTCTTGTTTGCTTGCTCTGCATGTGCACTCCTCGTGCGAGGGACTGGGCTCTCCTTGAGGCTTTCCTGACAAGGTTCCCACTGGGGTCTTCCTATAAATCTGTATTGACAAGAACTCTTCAGGAAGATTGGGTCTTCTCCAGGGGCAGGCTCCCAGTTTCCACCTTGCTTTAGCTACTTTGAGAAATATGCTAGCGGGGCTGCTCCTGCTGCTGGCCCCAGAAGGTATGATCATCCTCACAGCACAAGGGGAGACATCTCACAGCACCATCACAATGCTCACGACTCACATACATCAAGAATATCTGAGCAACTCAGGGAGATGATGCATGGCTATCATCTCTGACACCCACAGCACAAACTCTGTGTAAGTCTGGCATCTCTGCAGGAGATCTGATCCCACTAATTCTCTAGGTGTTTCACTCTCTGAAGCCAGCTCTCAAGTAGAACCACTTTCTCTTCTAAAATCTTTCATGGGAGGACAAAAAGGCTTGAAATCATAAGCTGTCCCAGGCATTGATTCAGCACAGCTGGGGAGATGCAACTTTGCATGGATGAGGGAAGAGAAGGAAAGAGATGATCATCTCCCTCTTCTTTCTATCCCAGACTGGCAGGAGGCCAATCTGTCTCTAAGAGTAAATTAGAGCAACATAAAAAACCTCTGTTCCATCTGAGGATCCTAAGGGACTCATATAGCTAGCTCAGCCCTTTGTGTCAGCCCACTAAATAGATCAGAGGATTGTAGATTACATACATCAAAGTTTCTGATTTATTTTACCTTAAGTAATAACAGTTACGCATGTTCCACATAATACACAATATCTTCCATGCAGTAAATAGGAGTGTTTCCCTATCTTATTTAAATTTTTTGTGACTGCACTTTTGAAGAATCACTGAATACAATCTTATCATCTTATATAAAGAGGCAAAAATACACTCGACGTAATGCTTACTTAATAGGCGGTGTCCCTGAGCAGCAGCAGATGTGCATTGATTGTATAATGGCACAGGGAAGAAGCTATGAACAGTGCATCCCAGTCTGCAACCTCTGCAACACTATAATAGCATCAAAATTCTTATCAGAAACAATTGCATTCCTATTAGATTAGATTGAATTCCTGTTAGAGCCCAAGGAATCCAGATCTCATCTCGAAAAGGTGGATGAAAAAACATCACTAGAAAGCACAGGTATTACAAGCCACGTGAAGGAAACTATGGAGAGTAAAAGGGTAGAGGGGATAGAAAAGGGATCAGACCATACTTGTTTTGCAAAATCAAAACATTTTTTTACAGTTTTGCTTTCTGAAAACTTTGAGACGAGGTGTCCCAATTTGTTTTTCGATTTGCTGTTGTTTCACTCAAGAGCTCTGCTTGCACAAGTGCTTGTGAATTAAGCAAAAGCTTTCAGTCTGGTCCAAAGATATTAATGAAGTAATATGTGAAGAAAAAAACCAAAACCAGCAATGGTCTCAGTTCCTGAAAATCTCTTAGTCAATCAGAATTTCCTTTTAAAATTGAAACTCTTGGTATTAACAAGTGGCTAAATGAGAAACCTTTTTTTGATGCTGTGGAGCAGTTGCTCACGACTGACTCTATGAGAACATTTCTCTGAAAAATACGAAGTACAGTAAAGATGCTCACAAAATAGAAATCAAAGTTTGCTGCCAAAGAGGTGCTAAATATTATTATTATTATTAATACTACTAATAATAATGATTATGATGATGGTGCGTTAAAGGTCTTTATTTTCCCACCAGGAATTGTCTGGTGGGATAACTCATAATAAGAAAGCCAGACATATTTCTAAGTGTTGCAGAACTAGTGCCTACCATGTCACATTGCAGTTTATAAACAATCTATGTATTGCAACATAAGAATTGCATACTGCAGCCGTATCCAAATAGTCTTGAGGCATCTAGTCAAGTTAAAACACCAATTCAGTTTTCACTATCATATCAAAATTTTGTATATTAATTCTCTTAAAAACTTAATTAACAGATTAGCAGATCCACATTTTTTGCAGGTTCCTAACAGGAGTAAATAATTAATCCATATCTCAGGCCTTTTTGTGAAGAGAATTCTTTAACTACAGCTACATAAAAGCAGAACCAATTATTTATCTTTGAATGTTTTGCTTATTCAAGAAAGCTTGCTTTTATCTGCATAACCATAGAACAGAAAAACATGGTGTGGAGGGAAAGCACAGTTAGAAACAGTTACCAACACAATACACGATGATGAAGCACTAGAAAAGCAACAATGGCTTTCATCTTTTAAAATGCAAAATATTTTGTCTTATGATCCCATTATCTCCACAGTAGGCCAACCCTACTAGCCCTTGACTTTGATTGTTTCAGGTTTGGGTTTTCATTTTAATGAGGGTAAGAAACCACAGCTCTGGCTTCCTTCACTTGGAGCTGTAGGGCCACAGCACTGACACTGATCACCGGTGCTGCGTCACGAGTTATGAAACCAAGAAAACAAGACTCTTAAAAACCTGTTGATTAGTTGGATACGTGGCTGCTTTGGGGTCTTCTGTTACACAAAAGCCAAAATTATTGTAATGGCCAGAGCAGTGACTCACTTGTTTACTCTACCAGCACTTTACAGTTCGGTTTGTTTGTTTTTTAACTGAAAAACACCCAAGTCTTTCTCATGGGCTCTCTGCTGCTCCCCTTAGCCAAGCACAGCTTGAAAAAACTGCCTTCCTTGATAGACTTCATTTTAAGTTCTCGGCAAGGATTACATCAATATTTAACCTTGTTTCCCTGGGGGTTAGCTGCAGCCTGCCCGGCTTCCCAGCGGAGCCGAGACCGTGCCTGCCATTGCTGGGGCTGAGGCTACAGGCAGACAGTTGGACTGGCCATAGGTTCAGAAAGCGAGGAGAGGTTGGCATCTGTGCCCGTTCAGACCTGCTTTCTTCTGCTTGTCCTGCAGGACTTACACTGTGCAGGTTGTGCCTGGTGAAAAAAAGAGTGAAAGTCACTTCACTGCATCTGTATGAGGTTGCAATGTAATTTCCCCACCGTCACAGTCCCTTCTGTTCCCTGCCACCTTGTCTTCTCTTGCCGAGCTCTGTCTCCTTGCCCATTTGGCAGAAGAACGTTGCATGGCCAGGCTCTGGCCAGCCCAGGATAAGCTGGCTGGGTGGTGCCTAGAGGGCACTGGGTGTCTTTCCAAGCCTGAGGTTTGGACGCTGTGGTAGGAATACAGCCAGGGCATCTGGGCTGTGTCGGATGAGCATGGCAAACTAAAGACAGGGCTTGGAAGGCTGTGCGGGGACAGATATGTTGTGCCACACCTCACCTGCTGCTGAGGACATACCCCTGCCCCTCTGCTTGCCGGCCAGGCAGCCACATGGTTCCCAGTGTGGAGTGCGCCTTGTCGGGCTGAGGCGGATGGAGGTAGTGAGAGCTTTGCTTGCTTCTACCAAAGCTCCACGGCTCCCTGCAGAAGAGAGAAGGAGTGGGAATGGTCCCAGCCTCCTTGTAGGGCGACCAAGCCTGGGAAGCTACCCAATCCTTGACGCAGGACCATTTTCTGATGGGTCTGCCTCATTTATAGGCCCACAGGACTTATAAAAAAAAAAAAGCAAACAGCCAAAGAGTACAGGAACTAAAAAAATCAGTGCCATCTCAGTATAAATCTGGAGAGTTTTGTTTGTTTATGCTGTTAAGTAATAAAAAACTCACCCAGGTCTTGCTGTTGAAAAAAACATCAATGGAATGGGGGCTTACTTAGAAGGGGGGACATTTGCTGGTATGGCTGTCAGATGGCCTTGCGCTGCCATCGCTAGGCTCCGAACATGGCAGTGAGCCTGCAAAAACATTCCCCAGCGTTCCGAGAGCTCTCCTTTGGAGAGGCAGATGGATGGAGGCAGCCCTCAGCTTTGTGCTGCTGCCTTGGGTGACGTCATGAGTTTCCATCAGAGCCCTTCTTGAGAGCGCATCCACAGGCTTTGGGCTAAATGTCTAACGAGCGTGAAATTCCCCTTAATGTCAAAATAAAACCAAAAAAGGAAAAAAAAGAAGTGGAAAGGTAATTTGGAATAAATAAATAAATCTGACTTTGGGGGCTGCATGAGTCTGGCTGTCACCAGGATGAGTGGACACCCGGGCAACATCCAGATAATCTTATTATTCGCATGACATTAGCCACGGCTGGGGGAGGGGAGGGAAGTCGCCAAAAAAAGAAGAGCTCGGTGGCCTCCTGCGACCGGCCGGGCGGAGGTATGACTCG